>BOPN01000981.1:151328-156328 GCA_017312705.2 Penaeus japonicus
AGAGAGAGAGAGAGGGAGAGAGAGAGAGAGAGAGAGAGAGAGAGAGAGAGAGAGAGAGAGAGAGAGAGAGAGAGGATACAAAATGTTAACGACTTCTATAAAGACATCAAATACTTCCCCTTTTCTCCTTACCTCCACAATCCATCCCCCCTCCCTCCTCCTCCCCCTTCCCCCTCCTTCCTTCCCTCCCTCCTTCCCCCTCCCTCCTTACCCCCCCCTTCCCCCTCCCGCCTTCCCTCCTTCCCACCCCCTTGCCCCTCCTTTCCTCCCTCCCTACCCGTACCAGTTAAGTTTAAAAAAAGATAAATAAATAAATAAATAAAATAAAAACACAACCACCAATACGACACACAGATGACCACCTACCTCCCTCCCTCCCCTCCTCCTCCCTCCTCCTCCCTCTCATAACCTCCCCCCCTCCCCCCACTGAGAAAATCCCCGGGACCCCCCCCTTACAAGAAAAAAATATATATATATATAAAGCTTAGATCCTTACCTTATCTCGTAAGGCCGAAGATAACCCCCCAGAACGAAAGACAAGTAGTTGAGATCAAGGCGTTTTCCGAAGTCGTTTTTTTGAAAATAACGGTTCTTCTTGAACGGTTGACGAGTTAACGAGCGAACGAGAGACTTCGAATTGTTTCGTTGTTTGATGGACGTTAATAGATCGTTTTATTGGTCGATCGTTTAGGTAGAATGAGGGAAAGGAAGGAGGAGAGTGAATGGGGAAGGTAATGTGAAAGAATGATGGAGGAAGGAAAAGGAGGGGATTAAAAAAGAGAGAGAGAGAGAGGAGAAGAAGCGAGAAAAAGAGAGAAGTCAAAGTAAGAAAGGTTGAGAGAAAGAGGGATGTAAAGAAGATATGGAGTGATATAATTAAAGATAAGAAAGAAAGATGGAGTGAAAGAACAAGAAAGAAAAATTTGAATTAAAGAATAAGAAGAAGAAAGAAAGACACAGAAAAGGAAGGGAATAAAAAGCAACAAGGAAAGATTGATAGGGATAGAATTGAAGAGAAGACAGGAGAAATGAATAAATAAAGAGAGATGAAAGGAAATGAAGAAAAATGAAAAAAAAAGAATGAAAGAAAGAAATTAAGAAGGTAAAGAGAGGAGGAAATAGATGGGTAGGGAAAGACATGAAAAAAAGGAAAATTAGAATAGAGGAGAGAATAAGAAAATGAAAAAATAGGAAAAGTATGGTGTAGTGAAGAGAAAATGAAAGAAAAAATGGTGAATGAATTGAATGAACAAAAGAAAAAAAGGGAAGGAAAAAGAAAAATGGAATAAAGGTAAGAAAAAATAAAGGAAAAGGAAGGGAGAAGATGGATAAGAGAAAAGAACAGAGAAAATGAGGGGAAGAGAGAGATATCATAAGAATATGGGAAGAGAAAAAGAGGGAGTGAGGATAAAAAGAAGGAAAAGAAGAGAAAGAGACTGAAAGGATAAAGAAAAAAATGTAGGTTAAAAAAGGGAGACAAAAAATATCGAAGAATATGTAAATAGGGGGAGGGAGAAATGGGGAAAAGATGTGAGGAAAAAAGAAGATAAAAAAATCAGCATAGAAATGAAAATAAAAATAACGGGAAATTAAAAAAAATAAATAAATAAATAAACGAAATTAAAAAACATCAAAGATAATAAATAAGGAATAAGGAAAATAATGAATGAAAGTCAAGAAAAAGATAAAGAGGAGGGGAAACCTTAAACGAAAAAAAAATCGAAATTTGAGAGGAAAAAAAAGTAATTATCACAATTGAATTAGATAAATGGAATGTCGATTTAGAATTATCACTATTATTATGAAGGTTAGACATAGAATACCTTTAAGAAAAAAAAAAAAAAAGGAACACCGTATTAGGTTCAATAAAGGAAGTTTTATTGCAATGATTGTGGTCGTGTGTTTGTTCGTCCTTGCGCGGGATGTGGATGTACGATGTGTGTTTGTTTGTCCTTGTTTGCCTTTTGTTATTGCTGATTCTACTTGTGTGCGTATGTATATATATATATATATATATATATATATATATATATATATATATATATATATATGTGTGTGTGTGTGTGTGTGTGTGTGTGTGTGTGTGTGTGTGTGTATAAATGCATATATAAGAGAGAGAGAGAGAGAGACATTTACATATCTATATGTATGTATGTGTGTGTGTGTGTATGTGTTAAAAGGTTACGTTCAAGATTACCCTCTTCTGTCTTTCCTCCCTCCTCCTCCTCCCTCCTCCTCCTCCCCCTCCCTGTCCCTCCCCCCTCTCTCCTCCCTCCTCCCCTCCCTACCCTCCCTCCTCCACCTCTCCCTCCCCCCCTCTCCCTCCCTCCTCCCCTCCCTACCCTCCCTCCTCCACCTCTCCCTCCCTCTTTCCCTCCCTCCTCCCTCTTTCCCTCCCTCCTCCCTCTGTCCCTCCCTCCACCCTTTCCTCCTCCCCCTCCTCCCCCTCCTGCTCCTTATTTCCACGAGTTATACGCGAGGCCGCCAAACCTAAACGACAGCTAAACAGCCGCGTACGTAAACGCATCCATAACAGCACTGATAGCAACGATCACGCTGATAAGAATGAACGATAGCCTTAATAAAAGGTAGCTCTCTCTATACTCATATCCGGGCGGCCATCCGTCTCCGTGGAATAACATAAACTATTTTTTTATGACGCTGGTGACTGCTATTACCTTCCATTCCGCCATTAATAATAGCAGACCAGACATTGACGTTTGGAAGTCACTAACCTAACCCCTAACCCCCCCCCCCTACCCTACCCCCCCACGCCCCCAACCCCCTCTCCGTCTTTCTGTTTCTCTCTCTCTATCTCTCTTTTTTTGTCGTCTCATTCCTTTCCGTTCTTTACTTCTCTCCCCCCCCCCATTTCTATCTTTCTCTCTCTCTCTCCTATTCTTGTTCCCCCCTTCTTTTCTCTTCCCCTCTCTACTCTTCTTCCTCTCCTTTCTCTTTCTTCTCCTTTCCTCTCCCTGCTCTGTCTGCTATCCTTCCTATCCCTTCTTTACCCTCTCCTTTCTCTCCCATCTCCTTCTTTCCCCTTCTTTACTACTCTTACCTCTCTCCTCTCTTTCTTTCCCCTTTCTTTACTCCCATCCCCTCTTCTTTAATTCTCCGTCTACCCCCATCCCCCACCCCTCCTTACCGTTTCTTTTCTTACTGTTTCTCGCCCTTCACCGTTTCTCAGTACGGCTACTTAACCCCTTCCCCCTCCCCCATTCCTTCACCTACCCTTTCCCCTTCCCCTTTCCCTGTTCCTTTGCCTATCCTTTCCCCCCCTCATCCCCCTCTTTAATACCTTTACCTATCCCTTCCCCTTCCCCCTCCCCCATTCCTTCACCTACCTCTTCAACCTCTTCCCCCCTTCCCCCTTCCCTATTCCTTCCCCTTCCCCTTGTTCTCCTCTCCTCTCCATTCCCTCCTACACCCCCTTCCCCCATTTTTTTCATGGTCAATTTTTGCTTCTGTTGTTTAATTGAGAGAGAGAGAGAGAAAGAGAAAGAGAAAGAGAGAGAGAGAGAGAAAGAAAGAGAAAGAGAGAGACTAACAATATGACATCGAATAAAAAAAAAAAAAAACGACAAACAAAGAAAAGAAATCAAAGTTAACAAGCAACAACAACAACAAATAATAATGATAATAAAAAAAACAGAAACAAACAAGCATTGATTTCCTGCAATGAAAATTCTTGCACATTTATCTTTTTTTTTCTCCCGTGAAGACAATAAAGCACGACCGGTTGAACATGATTGCAGGATCTTCTTGCCAAGCATCATGATTTGCAATGGCACCAGCGAGCGGAATGATGGCGATAATCACGTGATATATGGATATATATTTCTTTCAAGGGCGATCAATTTATTGTGGGAATATGATGATGGGAATATGTAATATATTTAATGACGCTTCTGTATTTGATACGCACGCGGAGATTCGCGTACACGCACGTGTAAATAGATGCATGTATGTGCACGCAACGTACATGCAAAGTAGGATTGCTTATGCACGCAAACAGGTAGAGAACAGGTAGAGACACAAACACACGCACGCACGCACCCGCGAAGAGACACGAATAAACACACGCACACGCAAATAGAGAAACACGCAAACGCAAATCGTGAAAGACATGAATGCACGCACACGCAAATAGATGCACGCACAATGAGACCACGACGACTAAAATGAAGAAGAAGAAAGAGAATAAAGCGGAGACATAGAGCAAGACGAAGAAAATATGAAAGAAGAAGGAAATAAAATAAATACCAAAGCAGAAAAGGACGAAGAAAGAGAAGCATTAGAAACAGAAAGAAGAAAAACAGTAAAGGAAGAAAAAAAAAGAGGCGGATGAGAAAGAGAAAGAATGAAAATGGAGGAGAAAGTAGACAGAAGAAAGAAAAAAAAAAAAAAAGACAAAGGACAATATGGAGAAGATGAGGTAGGAAAGAAAAAAAAAAAAAGAAAGAAAGAAAAAGAAGAAGGAAGATTAGACGAAGACGAAGAAAGAAACCGAAGAAGACGAGGAAAGAGAAAACGAAGATGAAAGAAAATACGAGGAAGAAGAAGAAAAAAAACGAAGAGGAAGAAGGAAAAAAACGATGAAAAAATAAGAAAAAACGAATATGAAAGAAGAAAACGAAAGGGAAAACGAAAAAAATACAAAGAAATAGAACCCCCCCCAAAAAAAACGAACAAGAAAAGTAAAAATAAAACAAAACGAACCAACAGAAAAGAAAAAGAAAAGTAGGAGAAAAAGAAGAAAAAAAAAAAAAAAAAAAAAAAACAATATGAAAGGAGAGAGACGAAAAAGCGAAATAATAAGAAAGAGGAATGAAAAGAAAAAGAAAAGTAGGAGAAGAAGAAAAAGAAAAAAAAAAAAAACACAATATGAAAGGAGAGAGACGAAAACGCGAAATAATAAGAAAGAGGAATGAAAAGAAACAGCGCGAGCGAGGAGAAGGCAACCAATGGCGACCATTCATCAAATGCACAACACAAAT
>BOPN01000981.1:168828-173828 GCA_017312705.2 Penaeus japonicus
TTTCTCTCACTCTCTCTCTCTCTCTCTCTCAGCACTATGATAATAACAATGAATAAAATAAACTGAATCAGCATTTCATCAAGCGTTATCAAAGGATGTCCTCCTCGTTCCTCTCCCTTCCTCCCTCCCCCCTCCCTCTACGCTCTCTATCTCTCTCTTTCATCCACAATTTTGAAATATCCAATCTCTTCCCCGCCCACTGGACTTCCTACCTAACACATAAACAGCTAGGAGCTATTCACCCCCTCCTAATATCCCTCTGGAATTGCAAAATCATCAAGGAATTTGCAATCTCTTCCTCCTAGCTTTCCTTCTAGTACACATAACACTTCCACCCCTCAAATGATATATATGAATAGAAGGAAAAACATTTTTTTTTTTTTTTTTTTTTAATACAACGCGCCTCGCCTCGCCCTGTGACGTAAATGTGTGTTGAATGTAGGCAGAATCTCGTCATTTTGTGCTGGATGTGAAATCGTTATTACTCGCTCCTCCTGTATCTGAACGAAGGGATTTTTTTTTTCTTTGTGTGAATGTAATCTTCCTTCATTTTCTTTTCTTTTTCTACTGTGTTGCTTAAAGGTTGTTTATGATATTGCACTCTAGTAAATCATAATTGTTAATATCATTCTTTGTTATCACCAGTAGTGATATTTATATTACTTTGCCATCATATTATTATTAATGTTATCGTCAGGAGTTCCATTATTATCATTACGATTATATTTTCATTACTATTATCATTTCTTTTTCTCCCTTGGAAGTATAAAACATATCTTGCATTATTAAATCTCATATGTTTTTTATTCATACCGTCACTATACTATCATCATCATCTTACCGTCACTATACAATCATCCTCATCAAACCGCCATTATACTATCATCTTTATACCGTCACTAAATTATCACCCTCATCATACTACCTCATATCACCATACCAGCCCATATCATTATCAACAACAAACCATCATCACACCATCTCATATAACCATCGACACCATCCAGTCACCATACCCTCCCATCCCACTATCACCATACCATACCATCCGCCTACCATCCCAAACCGTAACGACCCTCACACCATCACCATCACGGACGACGGTGTAGTGTGGGTCACCATACCCCCTCCCCCTCCCCCTTCCCCCCCCCTTGTCCACCAACCATTTCCCCTTATGGATTCTTGGAGCTTAAATACAGTCTGGAAATAGATTAAGAAATCCTTTTGTTTCGGTGTCCACTCAAGCCAGCGGCCAGATTAGGGATGAGGGGAGAAGAGGAGGGGAAATGGGGAGAGGGGAGGGAGGGATGGAGGGAGGGAGGGGGGAGGGATGAGGGGAGAAGAGGAGGGGAAGTGGGGAGAGGGGAGGGAGGGATGGAGGGAGGGAGGGGGGAGGGAGGGAGGGGAGAAGAGGGAGAGGGAGGGAGGGAGGGAGAGGGGAGAAAAGGAGGGGAAGTGGGGAGAGGGAGAGGGAGAAAAGGAGGGGAAATGGGGAAAGGGGAGGGAGGGAGGGGGGAGGGAGGGGGGGAGGGAGGGGGGAGGGAGGGGGGGAGGGAGGGAGGGAGGGAGGGGGAGAGGGAGAGAAAGAGAGAGAGAGGAGGGAGGGAGAGAGAGAGAGAGAGAGAGAGAGAGAGAGAGAGAGAGAGAGAGAGAGAGAGAGAGAGAGAGAGAGAGAGAGAGAGAGAGAGAGAGAGAGAGAGAGATAGATAGATAGATAGAGAGAGAGAGAGGGAGATAGATAGAGAGAGAGAGAAAAAGAGAGAGAGAAAAGGAGAAAGAATGAGGAAAGTTGTTTAATAGAGGAGGGGGGGGGTGTTAATGTGACGAGAGGGGGTAGTTATGTTATGGAGGGTACTTAAGTACTGGGGTAATTATGTGATATGAAGAAGGTGTGTATATCCTATTTTTAAGTGTTTAATCGTGTGAATAAATTGAGGTATTTTTATATGGATAAATTATAGTCATTATATTATTGTTATAATATGTATCTGTTTAATTATATAGCAGGTTAATTGTGCGACGTGGAGAACATTTGCCCATTTCATTACCATATAATAGGGGAGAGGTATATCGTAAAGAGAGAGAGGAAGAGAGAGAGAGAGAGAGAGAGAGAGAGAGAGAGAGAGAGAGAGAGAGAGAGAGAGAGAGAGAGAGAGAGAGAGAGAGAGAGAGAGAGAGAGAGAGGAAGAGAGAGAGAGAGAGAGAGAAAGAGAGAGAGGAAGAGAGAGAAAGAGAGAGAGAGAGAGAGAGAGAGAGAGAGAAAGAGAGAGAGGAAGAGAGAGAAAGAGAGAGATTGAGAGAGAGAAAGAGAGAGAGGAGGCAGGAGACCAATTTTTGAAAGACATTGAAAAAAAAATCCAAAATAATTAAAAGCGACCCCCCCCCCCCAAAAAAAAAAGAAAAAAAACACAAAAAAAACATCAACAATAAAAACAAACCCGCACACAGAAACAAAAAACAAAATATAAACTTAAAGAAAAGAAGAAAAAAAGAAAAGAAGAAAAAAAAAACACGTCCCAATGTACCGTTCCAAAGTCGTGCTCCAGTCTTGTTATATAATCTTTCTTTACCTTTGAATAAATGTCTAGTACTTAACCTCAAACCCATGACAACCTGTCACGTATTTGGATAATGAATAATAGGTCAAAGGTCACGGAAAATATTATATCTATTACCGAAGAAAAAGTAGATGAATACGAGCGCATTTTTTTTATTCTGGTCTTTATTTTTTTTAACCCCGTGCTCCCTCACTTTCTTTAATAATGCATGGAAGAACGTAAATAGTGAGAAATTTAAGAGCACCAAGGTGACAGGGGCTGAATGCATATATCATCGTTAGGAAAATTAGAAAATGGCAAAGGAAAAAAGAAAAAAGATACTACGTTGTGTGAAAAAGGAAAGATATATACATACGGTATTATTTCTTTTTTCTTGTTTTTTTATTCATCCTCGTTGAAAAATCCAAGCATAAATAATCATTAATGAATAAAGCCAAATAAGACCATATAACACACAGAAAGAGACAAGAATAAAAAACTAAAAAGAACAGTTTCTTCCTGTTATAAAATGAAAAACATCCTCGTTGAAAAATCCAAGCATAAATAATCATTAATGAATAAAGCCAAATAAAACCATATAACACACAAAAAGGGACTAGAATAAAAAAAACAAAAACAACAGTTTCTTCCTGTATAAAATGAAAAACAAAAAAAATAAAAATGAAAAATTGTGAATGTTTAAAACTTTACGATGTTCCGTTTTCTCTTCCCGATTTGAGTAGAAAATGGATAGTCACTGTTGCCAGAACCGTTGCCACCCGGGAAACCCATTTCTCCACTTCGGGCCCTAAAATTATGAATACGTGAGCAACTGCCTTACCTGCTCGCCCTTCCCCTCCCCCTCCCCCTGCCCCTACCTCCTCCTCCCCCCCTCCCCTCCTTTAGTCTTTCCTCCCTCTGTCTTCCCTTGCTTTTCTTTCTCTCTCATTTTCTTCGTTCTACCGCTTTTCTTACCTCTCTTTCTCTCTCTCTCTCTCTCTTTTTCCCCTTTACCTTCCCTCACCCTACCGCCCTTTCTCCCTCTCCTTCCCTTCCTCTATCCTCATCATTTTTCTCCTTCCCTCCTTCTTCCCTTCCCCTTTCGCGAGTTCCTTCCTCTTTCCCTTCTATCTCTCTCTCTCTCTCTCCCCCCCCCCCTCCTTTTGCCGCTTTTCCCTCCTCTCCTTGTTTACTCTTCTGCATTCTCTTCCCTATTTCTCATCCCATTCTTTCATTTTTCTTCCCTCTCCTTTCATCCTTCCTTCTTATTTCTTATTTCTCATCTCTCCCTCACCTCTTTGTCACTTCTTTTCCTTCCTTTCTTTTCCTCCCTTTCCTACCCTCCGTTCCTCTCTCTCTCTCTCTCTCTCTCTCTCTCTCTCTCTCTCTCTCTTTCTCCCTCTTTCCCTCCCATCTCCCCCTCCATTGTAAAGCCACTTCTCCTTCCTTTCCTACACCCACTTCCCCCTTTCCCTCCTCTCCTACACCTCCTCCTCCTCCTCCTCCTCCTCCTCCTCCCTTCACCCCCCTCCACCCACCCATGCCCCAGTGACCCCAGTAAGTGACCCCAGTTAATAGAACTTCGTCCGTGATGCCAGCAAAGAGCATATTTATCGCCACTGAGAAATGCCGTGACGTCGACCTGCAAAACGGGAATGAGAGGGAGAGGGAGGGAGGGAGGGAAGGAGAGGGGGGGAGGATGGGCGTAGGGAGGGAGGGAGGTAGGGAAGGGATGGAGGGAGGTAGGGAAGGGATGGAGGGAGGTAGGGAGGATGTAGGGGGGAGAGAGAGAGGGATGGAGGAAGATAAAGAGAGAGAGTGAGAGAGAGCGAGAGAAAGAGAATGGGAGAGACAAAGAGAAAGAGAGATAGATACAGAGAGAGAGAGAGAGAGAAAGTGAGATAGAGATAGATAGATAGATAGAGAGAGAAAGAGTGAGAGAGAGAGAGAGAGAGAGAGAGAGAGAGAGAGTACAGAGAGAGAGTGAGTGAGAGAGAGGGAGAGAGTAAGAGAGAGAGAGAAAGAGATATAGATAGATACTGAGAGAGAGAGAGAGAGAATTTTGAATTTATGCCGTGTATGAGGAATACACGGCACGACATTTTGGCGTATGGGGATTGGTGAGGGTTGGGGGAAAATGAGGAGTGGGGTTAAGGGGGAAGAAGGGTGGAGAGGGGAGAGAGGGGGCTGAAGTGGGGAGTGGGAGAGGCGTGTGGGGATGAGTGGTGTGAGGAAAAAAAGGGAAGGGTAGCGGACGGGGAGAGATGGTGGGGAGGGGGAGAATTAAAAGGGGGGAAAAGAGAGGTAGGGGAGTGGGGGAGGAAGTGGGTAAAGGAAGGAAATTGAATAGGGAAGGGATGTAGGAGTGGGTTTAAGACCTGAGGGAGAATACAGAGGGAAAAGAATGGTGGTGGGAGGGGGAGGAGGAGAGAAAAAAAAGTAGAGGAGGGGAAAGAGGGGAGA
>BOPN01000981.1:193828-196328 GCA_017312705.2 Penaeus japonicus
AAATAAAGAAGAAAAGTATTTTAAGGATAAACCAAAGTATAACAATATTATTATTATCATCATTATGTTTTTAGTATTGTCATTACCATCATTATTCTTATCGTTATTACTAATATTATTATCATTGTAAGTTGTCATTATTATAGTTATTATTCTTATTACCATCACTATTGTTATTATTACCATTATTATCATCAATATCATCATGATAATTACTATCCTTATCATCATTATTATTAGGAAATTTACTCGTTTTATCTTTTAAGACGGCGCAGTGGTAACAAGTATTTATATATACCGAGATCACGTCAATGGGAATTAAGTACTTGAAACTATCACTAGATGGCGTTATTGAAAGATACGTATTGAGTATATTATGTCAAATATGTTCTTGATATTCTTGGAGAATAAGAACTGATATATATATTTTTTTACCTTGTATACAGTTTGATAACTAGATGACATTAATCAAAACAGCTGTTGTGATATTTTGAATAAAATTATTCAAAATAAGCTATGAAATATGTCGTAAGAAAAGTTAATCAACGCTAGTTCTTAAAAATCTATATTCCGTTTTAATCAAATACGTTTACTAAAATTTACCTCCTAGATTTTATTCGGATCCGAACGTTAAAATGTTGCCAAAAAAAAAAAGTATTACGAAGGCCACTCACTAGATGGCGTTGATGGAAAATATGACAACACTTAGGGCGAAGATCAACCAATAGATGGTGTTGTGCGAAGAGGCGAGAGAGACCACGAAGAAAATCTCCTTTTACTTCAGGAATTGTTATCTTTTGGCTGTCATCGTCACCGTATTTTGAGGACATGTTATCATGGGAGAATATTCTAAAGGGATTTGGTAAAACTACTTTGTATGTAGGGGGGTGGGGGAGAAAAGAGGGAGGGGCAAAGAGAGACAAAGAGAAAAAGAGAGAGAACTAGATAGAGAGACAGAGAGAGAGCAGGAGATATATATAGAGATAGAGAGAGAGAGAGACAGAAAGAGAAAGAGAGTGAAAAATGAAACGAGATTAGAAACGGCAAATATACACAAATCATGAAATACTTAAATATGAAAGAAAAGTACAAACACCAGATTTTTTCCCTAAATCTTAAATTTCACTCCTTCCTTTTTTTTTTTTTTCTTTTTAAACCAAATGTTTCATCCGTCAACAAATATTTCTGAAAGGTCACAAATAAATCGACAAAGTTTAAATGCCTTACTTTTCCTTTCAGATGAATTCTTATCTTTTTGATATCAAATAGATAAAAGAAAAGTAAATAATAAATAACAGAATGAGAAGAAATTGAAGAAAAAAATAATAAACACTTCTCAAAATGTTATTTAAATTTCCAGAATTGAAAGAGTAATAATGTTATAACAATATTAACACTGATGATGATGATAATGATAACAAAAACAATGATGATAACATTAACACTAATGATTGAAATGATTATAATAATACTGGTAATGGTGATGATGATAGAAAGAATAATAACAATTATGACACTAATGATATAACCACTGACAATAGTAATGATAACGATGACATAAATGATAACATTGATTATCATAATAAGAAACATTAGGATAATAATGATAATGATAATAGTAATAATAATAGGGATGAGGAGAATAACAATGTGATATAACGATTACGATGATAGTAATGATGATGATAATTATGATATGATAATTTGAATATCCTAATAAAGGTAATTATAAATACCATAATAGTATTGATAACGAAAACTTTAACAATGATGATAATGATAATTTTGATATTAATTATACTGATAATCATGGTAATGATAGTGATGACAATGATGACAACAATAATGATAGTAATGATAATAATGACAGTATTATAAGTAAAAGGATTTTTTTTCCAATAATGACAACAATTAAAACGGAAATCATAATAATAGTAAAAACAATGAAATTGATACCAATAATGATGATAATAGTAATGATAATAATAACAATGATATAATAATAATATACCAATTATCAAAATGTTAATACCAACAATGATGATGATGATAATGATAATAATGATAATATCAATAATAAGGATGATAATAATGATGTGATGATAATGATAGTGATAATAGAATAATGCAAATAATAACAATGACGATGATGATAATAATGATGATAGTCTTAGTGATGCAGATAATAAACATGATGATAATGATAATTTTGATAATGATAAGAATGATATCAATACCAGTGATATCAATATCAATGATAGTGATAATGATAGTAATAAGAACAGCAATAATAATGATGACGAATATGATATTGATATCAATAATGACAGTGATAATAATAATAATGGTGAAAATTATAGTAAAGATGATAATGATCGTAATTATGATAATAATGATGATAATGATAATATAAGCGAACTCTTGCTTGTTATATTTATCCGAGGTGTTGTAATTTCGCCCTCTTTTTTTTTTTTTTTTTCTTTTTTTTTCTTTTTTTTTG
>BOPN01000981.1:216328-218828 GCA_017312705.2 Penaeus japonicus
ATAACAATAGTAATAATAAAAACGATAATCTTAATAATAACAGTAATAATAATGACAAATCAATAATAACAATATATATGATAATATTAATAATAATAACAACAACAATAACATAAAAGATACGAAAACAAAATACTAATGATAATGACAATAGTAATCATAATGATAACAAAAATAACTACACGTATAGGGATACCAGCTGTGACAACATAAAGAATGACCATAACAGAAATAACTTGTATCCTTTATAAAAATGCCATTGATTTCTCAATAGAGGAGTTAACTGATTGAAGATAAAAACCTTCCTAATAGACACAATAAAGATTTTCTTGTAATTGCATCGACGTGAGACACGGCAATATTGCAAAAACGCCAGCACGTTTCGCAATATATGGATGTCCCTCCACACCCACCCACCACCACACCCACCCACCACCACACCCACCCTCCTCCTCTTCCCTCTCACCCACAAATCCCCACATCTACCAACACCGCCTAATCCTCTGCAACTCCACATTGCAGGTAACCCGCCTGTGCAAGTGTTCAGCGCAGACGGACAAGAGACGTTTCGGGTAAGAGCAGAAAAATGGCGGCGGGCGGGCAGAGCCGAGAGACCTAGAGAACGCGGGGTTAAAGTTTTCTCTGAATTGTAGCTTTCTTGTTTGTGCTGGCATGATATTATTATTATTATTATTATTATTATTTTGTAGTTGTAGCAGCAGTATTGTTATTATTTTTGTTATCATCACAAAAAATTAACATCATCTTGATGTCATTACTATTAGTGTCATTATTAATTTCGTTTGTATTGCTATTACAAATCCTATTATAATTACTGTTGTGTTACTGTTAGCTAAAGTATTATTATTGTTATTTATTAAATAATCATTAAAATTGTCATTATCGTTACCCTCGCCATCATCATCATTACTATTGCTGTTGTTGTTATTATCCTTATCATTATATTCCTCAACCTTATTAACATTATTTCCATTATTATAAAGCACATTAGTAAAAATATTATTAATATTGTAACAACCGTTGATGTTATTGTAATTGTTATGGTTGTTATTGTTATCGCTGTTATCATTAATCTAATATAGAGATTTGATTATATATTTTATGTAGTAGTGTGATATCTTTAATAATATTCATGTTATGATAATTATGAATATCTTAGAAATTATATCTTCATTAATATCATTATCGATTTTGAAATAGGCATCATTGTTCCATTAACTTTCATTGGTATGTCTTCATTCAACAGTAAATCTATACTTTTGTCTCTTTCATTCGTTTAATAAACTTATCTATGCTTTGGTTCATTCATTTATCTATCTATTTTTAATGCTATTGAAATCACACGGCTATTAAATAGGAGAAGGAACTATTGACATTGATATATATAAACCTATATGTATATACATATATGTATATATTTATATATATATATATATATATATATATATATATATATATATATATATATATATATATTCTTTTTTATCATTATTTCATTTTTACTCAACTCTCTCTTTCTCTCTCTCTATCTTATTCTATCTCTTTCTCTCTCTCTATCTTATTCTATCTCTTTCTCTCTCTCTTCTCTCTATGTCTCGCTTTCCCTTTCTCTCCCCACACCCTCCCTCCTCCACACCCACACCCACCCACCCACCACACCCACCCTCCTCCTCTTCCCTCTCACCCACAAATCCCCACATATAGCAACACCGCCTAATCCTCTGCAACTCCACATTGCAGGTAACCCGCCTGTGCAAGTGTTCAGCGCAGACGGACAAGAGACGTTTCGGGTAAGAGCAGAAAAATGGCGGCGGGCGGGCAGAGCCGAGAGACCTAGAGAGCGCGGGGTTAAAGTTTTCTCTGAATTGTAGCTTTCTTGTTTGTGTTGGCATGATATTATTATTATTATTATTATTATTATTGTTATTATTATTATTATTATTATTATTTTGTTGTTGTAGCAGCAGTATTGTTATTATCTTTGTTATCATCACAGAAAGAATGAACATCATCTTGTTGTCATTACTAATAGTGTCATTATTAATTTGGTTTGTATTGCTATTGCAAATCCTATTATAATTACTGTTGTGTTACTGTTAGCTAAAGTATTATTATCGTTATTTATTTAATAATCATCAAAATCGTCATTATCGTTACCCTCGCCATCATCATCATTACTATTGTTGTTGTTGTTACTATCCTTATCATATTCCTCATCCTTATTAACATTATTTCCATTGTTATAAAGCACATTAGTAAAAAAGATTATCAATATTGTAACAACCGTTGGTGTTATTGTAATTGTTATGGTTGTTATTGTTATCGCTGTTATCATTAATCTAATATAGAGATTTTATCATACATTTATAGTAGTAGTGTGATATCTTTAATAATATTCATGTTATGATAATTATGAATATGTTAGAAATGATGTTTTCATTAATATCATTATCGATTTTTCAATAGTCATCATTGTTCC
>BOPN01000981.1:266328-271328 GCA_017312705.2 Penaeus japonicus
GATGTCCCGAAAAAAAGTAAAAAAAAAGTATATATATAAAAAAGAAAAGTGTTTTTTTGTTTGTTTTTTTTGTCTTAGGAAACTAATGATGATATCTGATTGAGAGAGATTATTTTTATTTATTAGTGTTTGTGTCATATTTTGGGGGTACGTCTGACGCTTGGAATACAAGGGGATTTTTGTTTTTATGTTTTTTATGTTTTCAATGTATTTGTTATGTATTCTCTATAAGGAAGAGAGAGAGAAGGAAAGAGAGAGAGAGAGAGAGAGTTTGAGACAGAGAGAGAGAGAAAGAGAGAGAGAGGAATAAAAATGGAGCAGAAAAAGGAAAAAGCATAGAGAAAAAAAAGACAAAGAGAAAAAAAAGAGAGTGAGAAAGAGAGAGAGAGAGAAATAACAGAAAAGAAAAAAAAACAAGAAAGAGTAAGCATCACCGAAGAAGAAGAAGAAGAAGAAGAAAAAAAAAAGAGACGAAAGAAAATAAGGGAATAAGCAAAACCGAAGAAGAAGAAGCGGAAAGGAAGCGAAGACCCAAAACACGAATCCATATCCCTTTAAAGATACACACCTTCCCACCCCCTCTCCCCAACCCCCACCCCTACCCTCAACATCCATCCCCACCCCTCTCCCCCATCCCAACCCCCACCCACAACCTCCACCCCCATCCCCACCCCCCACCCCCACCTCCACTCCCACCCCCACCCCCTCTCCCCTATCCCCACCCCACCCCCACCCCCACCCCCATCCCCACCCCACCCCCACCCCCATCCCCACCCCCTCTCCCCCACACCCCCACTCCTGGAGAGTCCAAAGAGATGGACATCCATTGCACTTCCCCCAAACACGATTTTTAGATGCGAGAACATCAAAAGAAATTCGAGAAAAGGCATTGAAAATCCCCCTCCTCCTCCTCCTCCCCTGCAAACCCTCTTCTATCCATCCTCCTCCCCACCCTCTTCCCCCCTCCCCCACTCACCCTCTTCCCCCCTATCCACGTGTATCCCCCAGTTCCCCTCCTCCACCCCCCCCCCCTTTCACAATCCCTTATTCTCCCTCTCCCTCATCTTTCCGTCCCTCCCTCGCTCCCATCCCCCCCCTCCTTCCCTCCCTCCCTCTCCCCCATCCCCCCCTTCTCCCTCCCTCCCCCCCAATAAACCCTAAGGCTAAACAGAAGGAGGTTTGTCTCCCTATTCTTATGCGTGTTTCATTTTAAAAGTCTTGCTGAGTAAATATTTTGGTATTGGGTCGGTCCTGAGGGGGTAGGAGGGGGATTTGGAAGGGGGGTGGGGGGGGAAGAGGGCAGGAAGAGGATGGAGGGGAAATAGGGGGTGGGGAGAAATGGGAAGGAGGAGGTAGGGGGAAGGGGAGCGGGTGAGGGGGATTTTTTGGGGGGGTGGGGGAAAGGTGGGGAAGTGGGGAAGTGGGGGGAGATGGGAAGGAGGAAGCAGGGGGACAGGGTGGATTTAGAAGGGGGGGGTGGGGAGAGATGGGGAAGAGGGGGTGGGAGGGGGATAGGGTGATTTTAGGGTAGGGAGAGGTGGGAAAGCGGGGGAATGATGGAAATATCGGGGTGTTGGAGAGAAGGAGAAAGTGAAGTGGGGAGAGTGTGGGGTGGGGGGTAGGGGAGAAGTGAAGGGAGAGGAGAAAAGGAAATTTAGAGAGAGAAATTGAGAAAAGAGAGGGGAGGTGGAGATGAAGAGGGAGGAAGAGTGAGAAGAGAGAGAGATACAAGGAAAGAGTTGGCTTGGAGACAAAGTGAGGGGAGGTAGAGATGGAAAAAGAGGGATGGGAGGGGTAAAAGGGGGAAATGGTTGAAGAGGGAACGGAAAAATGAGAGAAGTGAGAGGGAAAGTGGGGGAGAGGGAAAGTGGGGGGGAGAGAGAGATTCAAGAGGGGAAAGGTGGAGAGGTGGAGAAAAGAAGGAAGGAGAGAGAGTTGAGGTGGAAAAATAGAGTAGTGGATTCAAAAAAAGGGGGAAAGTGGGAGGGGCGAGGGGGGGGGGGGGAGAGGGAGGGGAGGAAAGAGAGGGAAGAGTGAATCTTTGTATACATTTCTTTGTTTGTAGAACCACCAACTGTTGTGTATTCTCATGGTAAACAAACATGCATAAGACATTATTTTTTTTCTCTCTCTGTAGAGTCTTTCATGGATGCAAAATTAACAAACAAAAAAGTCTTATAGACATAACAAAATCGTTTATAAAAACAAGAAAATAAAGTGCGAGAGTGAAATATAAGCTATTAGTAGGTTAAATCCACACACACACAAAAAATACATTGGTAGAAAAAATATAACATGTTTATATAGTCAAGCTTAAAGACACACGGCATGAAAGCAGAGGGGGGGGGGGAAGGGGGAGGGGGTGATGTTCCCCTTTCTCACGGTTTACTCAACACTCACAAAGAGGGTGATGAAAAGATGCGTGCGCGCGCGCGTGTGTATGTGTGTGTGTGTGTGTGTGTGTGTGTGTGTGTGTATGTGGGTGTGTGTGAGAGAGAGAGAGAAAGAGAGAGAAAGTGTGTGTGATTTTGGTGTGTGTGTGTGATATTGGTGTGTGTGTGTGTGTGTGCGTGTGCGTGCGCGTTTATATGAGAGAGAGAATGTACCATATGCCAGAGAAAGAAAGAAATCAAGCATAACATCATGATCAAAACACAAAAGATTTCAAAGGTGCTGCAGAATCTCGGAGGAACCTACACTCTGGGAGGCGTTGGATGGAGAGACTCTTTGAAAACATCTCTTTGTATCTATCCTCTTCCTCTCTTCTTATCCACACACAGACGCTAACAAACACGCACACAAACCCTCAAACACAGTCAAAGAAACAACGACACCGTAACAAAAACCAACACACAAACGACCACAATAAAAACAAACAAAAACAGACGAAAACAAAAACACACACAAATCCCCTCACCACCCTACCCCCACCCCCTCACACACACAAACTCACATACAACCTCCCTCTCTCTCTCCTCCCCCCCCACCCCACCCACACCCACAAACGCACATACAACCCCCATCTCTCTCTCTCCTCATCACCCCCACCCCCAGCCCACACACCCCCACACACAAACGCAATTACAACCCAACCCCCCTCTCTCTCTCCCCTCCCCACCCCCACCCCCCTCCCAACCCCCACCCCCATCCCCAAAAACAACCCCACCCCATAGAGTCAAGACCCCCGGACATGGGCGAGCATGAGCCAGCGAGTGAGCCTGCCAGCCAGCCAGACAGAGGGCAGCACCGTCACCTTCCCGGGTTTACTGGTCTCTGCTTGTTATTTTTAACGACTTTCAAATTACGTGTTCCTTCCGCCTCTTCCTTACGGGGTTGGAGAATCTTGAAAATGTTGGGGGACCTTTCAGACCTTTAAAACAATGGCGACAGAAGGTGAGGACAAGAAAAATGAGGCGAACTTTGGGAGGTTTTACGGGTGGTGGGTGGGTGGGTGGGTGGGTGAGGGGATGGGGGTATGGGGCTGGTTAGGGGGAGAGGGGGAAGGGAAGGGGGAATGATGACAGAATCAATCTGTGTTTTGTTATTATCGTTATCATCATTGTTATCATTATCATTTTCATTATTATTATCTTTATCGTTATTATCCTTATTATCATTTTCATTATTATTATCTTTATCATTATTATCCTTATCATAATCATTAATATTATCATTACTATCATAATCATTACTATTATCATTATTATCATAATCATTATTATTATCATTATTATCATAATTATTACCATTCTCATAATCCTCAATGTTGTTATATCAATACTGTTATTATTATTACCATTACTTCTGCTATCTTAATCACTAATATCAAATAACCATCATCATTGTTGTTATCACCATTATCATCAACATTGTTATCATTATCATGATTACTGTTACTACAACTAATACCAGTAGTATCATAATCAACATTAACACTATCATTATCACATATAACAACTATAAGAACAAGAGGAAATATATTCTATAAAAAAAATAATCCTCATAGAATCTACTGATATAAAGAAAATATAACGGCAGATGTGGGGGATGGGGTGGTGGGGGGGGGGGGGTCGTGATTAGGGTTGCAATAAACGTAAATCCTTTTGGTATCATTCCTGGTAACGCTTTTCTCGCCTCTCTAATTAACGCTTCTTTCCTTCTTCTCCCCTCCCCCCCTTCCCTCCCTTTCTTCTTTCCTCCCTTTCTTCATTCTTTCTTTTCCTTTTTTCCTTTTACCTCTTCCCTCCTTCTCCCTCATTCTCTTCCTTCTCCTCTCCCTCCTTCTCCCCCTCATCCCCCCCCCCCCTACGTCTCTCCACACACCCCTCCCATCTCTCCCTTCCCTCCCTTCCCTCCCTCCCCCCCTTTCTTGCCAACGTCTTCAAGATGTGTTCCTGAGGGTGCCATGCCCCTGCCGTGCCAGTGCCCAGGAGTGCCATAGCGTTAAGAAACCGCCAAGGAAGGCTAATTGCGAAGTGCTACTGCCTAGTTAATGGCACGAGGGGAGTGAGGGAGTGAGGGAGGGAAAAGGGGGGGAGGAAGGAATTAGTGAGGGGGGATTTTCAAGGGAGGAGCGAGTGAGGGGAGAGAGAGAGAGAGAGAGAGAGAGAGAGAGAGATTTGGGGGGAGGGGGAGTAGAGGAAGTGAGGATGTATACATAAAGTGACCATGTATACATATATATGCACACAGACACACAAATTAATGAACAAATATATGTACACAGTGAAACAAATAAACATCGACACACACACACAGACACACACACACTCACACACAGAAACAAACAAACACCCGAGCACTGTGAAACAAACACAAACATTCAAAATACACCTACACAAAAAAAAACACACACACGCACACACAAACACACACCTAACACTAGCTTGTTAGCTCGATGTGACAGTGGCACTGGGATCTTTACAGTTGTTTGTGTTAATAGATGCGTTAGTGGCGAGAGAAGAGGGGGAGGGGGGAGGGGGAGGAAGAGAGTGGAAGAC
>BOPN01000981.1:298828-301328 GCA_017312705.2 Penaeus japonicus
GCCCGTCCTCTTACTCTTCCTGGCGTGACAGTGTGGCCTATCCCTCTCCTACACTAACTGGCGATGAGCTTCTCACACGTAGATTCGCTTATGCGGAACACGGACCGTATGCAGGCACTGCACACGGCATGCTCGGGCTGCATCGCCCTCTCTTTGCTCTGTGCCTCTCCCTCTCCCACTCGCTGCTCCACACTCCTCCTCCCTTCTCTCCTCCCTGCTCTCCCTGCCTGCCTCTCACTAAAAAAAAAACTAAAATCTCTTCATATATCGCCCCCTCCCATGCCCCTCAGCAGTGTCTTCTCTCTCTCATCCTCTCTCCATCCATAGCAACTAGCATTTGTGCTCTCTCCCGTAGCCTTGGGTAGCATCTCCCCTCTCACCTCTCCCTCCCCTCTCTCCCCTCTCACCCTCTCTCTCCCCCGCATATGACCATCAATTCAAATAACATTTCCCTCGATTTCTCTCTTCCGCTCTTCATCTTTGTTTGTTTTTTTGTTATTATTTTATTTTATTTTTCTTATTCATTCTAATGTAAAGGCGAATCAAAGGGCAATTCCCGTTAAAGACCAAAATCCTTCAGCTTTGTACAGATTTTGCGGGTCTACTCGCAAATGACTGTGCACTTCTGTTGGGATCATTCAGCAATTGCAAGAACAATAATGGCAATAAAGAGGAAATTTGTGTAGACAATAATGATATTGATAACGGGGATGGCAAGTATGATTATCATTACGCTAAACGAAGGAAGTTTTGTGGTAGTATTTGAAAAACAAAACTTATTTATCAATCTATTTGTTGATTATGCTTGTCTCCAGGATTATGCAACAAGCTGGCTGCCAGATCGTAGCATTTTTATTACGGCTTATTAGCAAATATTTATATCAAGATATATCCATTATTATCATTATCATCATTTTTATCAATATCATCATTATCATCAGTATCATCATTATCATCATCATTATCATCATCAACATCATAATCATCATTACCATCTTTATCATCCTCATCATCATCATTATCATTATCATCTTTATCATCATTATCATCAGTATCATCACTATCATTATTACCATCCTCATCCTCATCATCATTATCATCATCATTATCATCATTATCAAAAAAAAAAAAGGTCAGAATCAACTTGTGACAAATGACTAGGAACTTTAGGGTTATATTAAGGGCAATGAGGGTAAATGAGAGGGGATTTTGGGGCAGAAGATGAGGATATGAGGGTAGAATGACTAGAATGATTTTCGGTTCCTCTTTATAAGTTGTCTGGTTGGGTTGTTGGTGTTAGTGTTATGGGAGAGTGAAAGGAGAATGAGGATGGTAAGGTATGATGATGATGATGATGATGATAATGATAAGTATGAGGGTGAGAATGAGGATGATAAGTATGAGAATGATGGTGATAAGATGAAGATTATAATGGTGATGATAAGATGAAGATGATCATGATAATGATAAGATGAAGATGATCATGATAATGATAAGATGAAGATGATAATAGGGATGATAAGATGAAGATGATCATGGTAATGATAAGATGAAGATGATGATAAGATGAAGATGATAAGATGAAGATGATGATAAGATGAAGATGATAAGATGAAGATGATGATAAGATGAAGATGATAAGATGAAGATGATATTGATTATGATATCTATAATGATGATAATACTGCTGATGATAATGAAAATAACAATGATCATAACAAAAAAGAATGATAGTACTAGTAGTGATGATGATAACAATAGCATTAATGATGATAAGAAAAACGATAATAATGATAAGAGGAAAAATACCGATAATGATAAAGATGGTCATCATTATCAAATACCTCATTTTTTTTCTCTTCCATTTCTTTTCTTTTTTCCTTCCTTGTCTCTCTCTTTCTCTCTTCTTAATCATTATTGCCTTTTCTTCTCGTATTCATTTAATTAAAGATTCCTAACAGAGTCACTACCAACACCCACCCACCCACCCACCCATTTCCGCCCACCTGTAACCCACCTCAACCCACCCCAACCCATCTCAACCCACCTCAACCTACCTCAACCTACCTCAACCCACCTCAACCTACCTTAACCCACCTCAACCCACCTCAACCTACCTCAACCCACCTCAACCCATCTCAACCCACCTCAATCCACCTCAACCTACCTCAACCCACCTCAATCTACCTCAACTCACCTCAACCCACCTATCTGCCCCAGGCCCTAACCCCATTCTCTTACAACCCCCTTCCCCCCTGTTATCTCTCCTCTCCTCCCCCCTCCTTTCTCTCTCCATTACCACTTTCTATCCACTTTTCGGTCTGCCGCCTTCCTTACCCACCCACTATCGTTCTCTCTCTCTCTCTCTCTCTCTCTCTCTCTCTCTCTCTCTCTCTCTCTCTCTCTCTCTCTCTCATTCGATTTTCTTTTCTCTCTCTCTTTATTCTTTTTTCTCTCTCTCTCTCTCTCTCTCTCATTCGATTTTCTTTTCTCTCTCTCT
>BOPN01000981.1:326328-336328 GCA_017312705.2 Penaeus japonicus
TGACATTATGACAATTATGATGATGATATTGGTAATGATAATTATAACTTTTATGATGATGATGATAGTGATAATGATCGCAATAAGGATAATGACAATAACAATAATAATGAAAATAAAAATAGTAACAACGATAATGATGATTATAATGTGAATAACAATAATAAAGATATTGATAACTATCAGTATCATGGTCATTACAATGATCATAATAACAAAAACAGTAATGAAAATGATCATAAATAATATAAAAGAGAAAAATCACATCATAAACAAGGATAATGATGATAATAACAAAAGACACAAACAAACACATACAAAACACAAGATACGGTTTTCTCTTTCCTTCCGATTTCATGTAATCAAAAACATCTTGGAAGATTTGATTCTTGATTCTTAATTCTTGATTTTAGGTTGATTATCTGGGAAATCATCTTTTTTTTTTTCCTGTTCTCTGTTTTTATTATTATTATTATTATTATTATTATTATTTTTTTTTTTTGCTATTTGCGTTTTACTCCTTTTTTTCTTGTTTTCCGTATTTTTCCCTTTTTCCTTCTTTTGTCTCTTTTTTTTTATCTTTCTTTTATTGCTATTTATCTACCTTCTTGTTTTCCCATTATCTTCTTCTTTATATTCTTAAATCAAAACAACAACATCCATAACCCCTCCCCCCTCCACCACAACCCCCACCTCTCCAACACAACACCCATCCCCCTGGCAACACAACCCCACCCTTATAACCCCCCTACATCCCCTTCCCCCCCTACAACCCCTTCTCCCCCCTACAACCCCTTCTTCCTCACCTCCCCCTCTCCCCCCCAACCTCCCTCCTCTCTCCCCAACCTCCCTCCTCTCCCCACAACCTTCTCCCTCTCCCCCCCTCTCTCTCCACCCCCCTCCCCCCTCACACCTCACCAGGCCATGAATATGTAGTCTAACTGACCTCCCAGACGTAGGACTTCGCGTGTTCACGGCCAGTAATGGGTTATTTCAATTAACCAGAAATAGGATATGGGCCCGGGGGGGTCTCGCACGCCATTCCCCCCTACTCCCTCCCTACCTCTATCCCTACCCCTTTCTTCTCTCTTCCTTTCTTCTTCGTCTTTTTTCTTTTTTTCTTTTTTTCTTTTTTTTCTTTTTTTATGTGTTTGGCTGCTTGTTTTTTTTTGTGTGTCTTGTTTTCTTTTCGTTTTTTGTTTTGTTTCGTTGTTTCTTTCGTTCTCTTTGATTTCTTTTCCTATTCCCCATCTCTTCCTTTTTTTTCTCTCGTCTTTCTTTCTTCCCCATTCTTCCTTTCTCTTTTCCATATCCCCCTCCTCTCCCCTCTCTCTCTCTCTCTCCCTCAAACACCCACACCCTCTTTCTTCCCTTTGTCTCTTTCTCCTCACTCACTCACTCACTCACTCCCTCCCTCCCTCACTTACTCCCTCCCTCCCTCACTCCCATACCATAACGAGGTGTCTTAGTACGGAGAAACTAATAACCCACACAACAATATAGGTTTCAAGACCCTACTCTCCCCATCACAGTACCATCCTAGTTACCGCATAGGCCTATCACACCTCCAATCCCCCCCCCCCCCCCCATCCTCCCACCCATTTCAATTGGGATCAGCTCAGAGCTCCCGGCTTATCTATCTTTATAGATCGATTGGTAGATAATCAGAAAGGAAGGTGTTTTTTTTCTAGGTCCAGATACATTTTCCTTCTGCAAAAGACATTTTTTTTTTCTCACTCTCTTTACTCTCTCTCTTTTCTTTTCTTTTTTTCTTTTTTTTTTCTCTCTCTCTTTCTCTGTCTCTCTATCTTTATTTGGGAGTCGAGGATTAAAAACAGATGAAAACAGAGAGAGAGAGAGAGAGAGAGAGAGAGAGAGAGAGAGAGAGAGAGAGAGAGAGAGAGAGAGAGAGAGAGAGGGAAGGATGCGAGAGAGAGAAGAGGGAAAATAGAGAGGGACGAGAAAGAGGAGAATAAAAATTGTATGAGTCACTATATGTTGGCACTTTGGCACTCATTCCGTCCTCATCACACGAGCCACGACGTCCTCTCTTCCTCCTCCTCCTCCTTCTCCTCCTCCTCCATTTCCTCTTCCTCCTCCTCCTTTTCCTTTTCCTCCTCCTCCTCATCCTTATCCTCATCCTTCTCCTCCTCCTCTTCCTTCTCTTCCTCCTCCCTCTCCTCAGCCCTACGGCCGCCAACAACCATAGTTTGTGGGCGCTTTCTGAATATTGCAGTGTTATTTATTAGTCTCTATAGTGTGCTCCTCATTTTGCCAAAGATAATAAACAATCATAACGGAAAAATATGGATTATATTTTATCATTTACGTGGAATAGTTTAAACCGGTCGGCATTTTTTTTTTCTTTTTTCTTTTTTTTTAATGCATGTATGCATGTTGCTTATCTTTCACATTCGTATCGGTTGGGTTATGAACAATTCATTGATAACGTATATCTATTTTGTTGAAATTTAACTACTGATGTTGAAAAGAGTCGTTGTAATAAGGTAATGATAAACATGGACTATTTGATATTAAACATAAAGTAAAAATGATAATTAACGCAAGATGTGAAAACAAAAAGAATGAAATGGCAATGATAGTAATCATAATAGTTATGCTACACTTAATATAACAACAACAACAGCAACAATGATGATGATGATAGTAATAATGATTATGATAAAAGTAGTGATGATGTTAATGATGATGATGATGATAATGATAATCATTATCATTATGCTCATTATAGTAATTACTACAAACCAACAACAACATCAACAATGATGGAAATAACAACATTGATAAAATTAGCAATAATAACGAAATTATAATCTATAGTCAACCTTGCAAACGCAATTGCACGTAAACATCCTAACACACGAATGTTTACGAATAAACAAAGAAAATTCGTTGTATCTCCTCGGAATATAAACGCAGGTAAGTTTCCAGAATCTATTTTCTTTGTTCATAAGATTCATAAAACAAATTAGAAAAATGTGGAAGCGGGAAATGGAAATAATATTTTCTCTCTTCTTTTGTTTGTTGTTTCACTCTTTTTTGTTGTTGTTGCTGTTGTTTATCGAGATATCTATGATATCTGATTGAAGTGAATAGCTTTGGTGCATTATCATTTTTTTATGTAAATCATTATGCAATCCATGACTGGGTGCCCTTCCTACGGTCAAATGTCTACAGCTGTATGGAGAGCATCAGAAATTAAATGACAATCAATGATAAATAGACTAAATACGAAAAAAAAACATAACAAAAAACAACAAACCATTAAAAACAAAAATGAAAAACGAAATCTCTCTCCATGTCGACAGTAATGTGGAAACTGTGTCGGATGTGGAGAAGCATCATCCAGCACATTTCCAGTAAGAAACAACCAAAATTGCGGCCCGACACTCTCAAAACCTTCATGAATTTCTATATTTTTCCGGCTCGGACCCGAAATACGAGCTCAGACCTACTATCCTTTTTTTTCATTATTCGAGGCGCAAGGCACGCAACACGCTCGCTACTTACCAATGCCTGGGTTCTTTTAAAATAGGAAAATTCGGGGCGTTCACTCACCGGGTAATTTGTATTCGCTCTTTCGTTCTCTCTCTCGCTTTCTCTCTTTCGGTTGTTCTTTGTCTGTCTGTATCTTGTTTTCTCTCTTTCTCTCTTTGTCTTTCTGTTTCTCTTTGCCTTGTCACTTGTCTCTCTCTCTCTCTCACTCTCTTATCTCTCTTTCCTTCTCTCTCTTTGCCAATCTACCCTCGCCTTGTTTCTCTCATTTCTCTCTCTCTCTCTCTCATCATCTCTTTCTTTCTCCTTGCTCCTTCTCCCCTTTCCTCCCTCCTCCACCTCCTCCCCCTCCTCCCCCATCTCCCCCACCCCCTCTTCCCCCCTCTTCCCCCTCCCCTACCACCTCCCACCCCCAACCCCTCTTCCTTCCTCCACATCAACCTCCACCTCCTCCTCCCAGCCCCTTCCCCTCCTCCCACCTCCATCTCCACCAACCCCCCTTCCCCTCCCCTACCCACCCTCCCACCCACACTCTCACTCAGAAGGAAAAGTCCGATATTTTCCCAATACCATTTGGATTATTCTCACTGGGAAAATGTGCACCGGATGAAATTCACTTGACTGTTTGTAAACTTATGTGCGGTTATGATTTTAAGTGTGCGTGCCGTTGTGTCTGTGTGTGAAGGGGGGAGGGGGTATGTCTGTGTGGGGGGGTGGGGTGGGGGGTAGGAGGGGGTAAGTGTGTGTGTGTGTGATAACAATAACAATAATAATAGTGAAGATAATAATAATAACAATAACAACAAAAATATGGATATATTTCCTTCCAACCCCCCCCCCCCTTAAAAAAAAATCTCACGATTAAAAAAAAAAAAAAAAAAAAAATGTAGGTCCTCTTCGTATCTCATATTTCACGACGTCTCTGCTATACCGGTTGGAAATTGCGATACACTTAAAAATGGTGATCGAATAAGAAAGAGATAGAGGGAGGGAGGGAGCGAGAGCGAGGGAGGGAGAGAGGGAGAGAAAGACAGAAATAGAGAGGGAGAGAAGAAGAGAGGAAAGAGAGAAAGAGAGAGAGAGAGAGGGGGGGGGGGTGAGAGAGAGAAAGGGAGAAAAAAAGAAAAAGAGATAGAGAGGGGAGAGAGAGAGAGAGAGAGAGGGTGGGTGAGAGAGAGAAAGGGAGAAAAAAAGAAATATAGAAAGGGGGGAGTGCGAGAAAGAGAGATAGATAGAGAGAGAGAGAGAGAGAAAGAGAGAGAGACAGACAGAACATTAGGCACGTTATTCGGATGGGCTTAACCGTTAGGCTTTGAAAACCGCTAACTGCTAACTAGAGCGACAGCAGTTACGCTAAGTTTAGCGCCAGTTCAGGTGACGAAACGCTCTTTATTATCTTTTTTTTTCTTCTTCTTAGGGGGTAGGGGATGGGGGGGGGGGGCTAAGGGGGAATGGAAGGTGATTGATCTTGGTAGATAAATTAGTGTTTTTTGGTTTATTAGGCCGAGAGTGATTTAGCAATGTTAGCGAACGATTTGCGGTTAGCGAATTTCTTTTGTAAAATATGGTGTTTGTAACTTTTATATATGATGATGATATTTGGGATTGATGAAACTGTAATGACGTAAGTAATTCGATAAACGGTAATAATGGCCATAGTAATTATGATGATAGTCCACTGAAGATGATTATTAAGCTAAAATTGAAAAAAAAAGTGTTAAACAGTTATACGTTATTGCTCTAATAACAGCAAAGGTACAATTAAAGTACAATTTAGAAGTGATAATAATAACAATAATAATAATGATAATAATCATAACCACTATTAGTGTATAACAACCGCTTTCTACAAAAAGATTCACGAAAATAAGTGAATGACCAGAAACCTGATTTAAAAAAGAAAATGTCGTAACGGTTTTATGTTTCCATGGAAGAGTAAATTCATTGAACGGTGGCTAAACGTGTGTGACGCAGCACCGTGTTAGACATACGAAACATTAACTTCTCTCCCCCCCCCTCTCTTCCCCCTCCCCCTATCCCTCCTCTTCCCTTCACTTATTCCCCTATCTCTCTAACTCCCTCCTCTCCACTAATCCTACCCGCAACACCTCTTCTATCCCTCCTTCCCTTCCTTTCCTTTCCTTCCTTCCTTCCCTCCTCTTCCCTTCACTTATTCCCCTACCTCTCTAACTCCCTCCTCTCCACTCATCCTACCTCCAACTCCGTTTCTATCCCTCCTTCCCTCCCTCCCTTCCTTCTCACCTCTTCCCTTTACCCATTCCCCTACCTCCCTACCCCCAACTCTTCTTCTATCACTCCTTCCCTGCTTCCCTTCCTTTCCCTTCCTTTCCTTTCCCCCCTTTTCTTCCCTTCTCTTCCCTTCCTCCACTCATCCCCCTCCCTTCTCTTTCTCCATTCATCTCTCCCTACTCCCCTTTCACCCATTCCTCCTTCCCTCTTTCCCTCCTCCTCTCACCCCCCAACCCGCCTTCCACCCAACCCTTCTTTCTCCTCATCCCCCTCATCCCCCTCCTCCTCCTCCTCCTCCTCCTCCTCATATCCCTTCCACTCACCCATCTTCCCCCAATGCCCTCCTCCCTCCTTTTCTTCCCCCCACCCAACGCCCATCGCCCATCGCCCTCCCCCCCCCCAATTACCCCCTCCTCCGTCAACCCCCCCTCGCCCCCTTCCTCCACCTCCCCCCACCCCATTCATTCAGTTATGGGGCGTTGAAGACAGTCATTGCATGAATCACCGAAACTAGCGTTGACACCCCTCGGATCCCCCTTGACCCCCCCCCCCTCCCTTTTCCCTGTCTCCTTCCCCTCTCTTCTCTTTTAGCTGTCACCCCTTCCCACATTCTCCTTTCTCTCTTCCCTTTCATTTATACTTTCCTTCCTTCCTTCTCTTCTATCTCTCCCTTTCCCCTCCCCCTCTAACCCTTCCCTTCCCCCTCCCCCCTCCCCCTTCTCCATCTTCCTCCTACCTCCTCCTCCCCTCTAACCCTTCCCTTCCCTCTCCCCCTTCTCCCTCTTCCTCCTACCTCCTCCCCTCTAATCCTTCCCCTTCCCCCTCCCCCCTCTCCCTTCTACCTCATCCTCCCCTCTAACCCTTCCCCCTCTCCCACCTACCTCCTCCTCCCTTCTAACCCTTCCTCCTCCCTCTCCCTCTCTCCCATCTACCTCCTCCTCCCCTCTAACCCTTCCCCCTCTCCCACCTACCTCCTCCTCCCTTCTAACCCTTCCTCCTCTCTCTCCCCCTCTCCCACCTACCTCCTCCTCCCCTCTAACCCTTCCTCCTTCCCTTCCCCTTCCCCTCTCCCCTCTAACCCTTCCTCTTCCCCTCTCCTCTTCACCTCCCCATCCCCCTCCCCTTCCCCCTCTCTCACCTAACTCCTCCTCTCCTCTTCCCCTCCCCTTCTCCCTCTCCCACTTACCTCCTCCTCCCCAATAACCCTCTCCCCTCCCTCTCCCCCCTCTCCCCTTCCCCTCCCCTCCCTCCTCCCCTTTCCGTTGACAAGGTGGCATTAGAGTCAAGACGTTGATGGATTCTCTCAAGATGACGATGGGGATAAGTAACGTGATATTTACTTCTTCTTTCATTTCTCTCTCTTTCTCTCTTTCTCTCTCTCTCTCTCTCTCTCTCTCTCTCTCTCTCTCTCTCTCTCTCTCTCTCTCTCTCTCTCTCTCTCTCTCTCTCTCTCTCTCTCTCTGTCTCTTTACCTCTGTCTCTCTCTGTCTCTCTCTCTACCTCCGTACCTTTGTCTCTCTCTTTCTCTTTTTCTCCTTCTGTCTCTCTCCCTTTTACTTTACCGTATCTTCCTTAACTTTTCCTTCTTTGTCCTTATTAACATTATCATTATTTTCATTGTTATTGTTATCATTATCATTATTATCATTGTTATTGTTATCATTATCATTATCATAATTGTCATTGTTATCATCATCATAACTATCACCATCACTTTTATTATTATCATCATTATCATTGTTATTATTTCAATGATTGTTATTGTTATTATTACTACCATCATCATTATTACTACTTTTATTATTACTATTATTATCGTTATAATTATTAAGGGAGATAAGGAATAATGTTAATACAAAGAGTAAAGGAAGGAAGAGAAAGTGGACGAGAGATTGAGAGAGAGAGAGAGAGAGAGAAGGAAAGAGAGAGAGAAGGAGGAGAAAGATGGAGAAAAAACAAGCAAAGCAGAAGGGAGAAAGGAAGAGAAAAAGAAGCTATAAGCCAGAGCCTAAAAGAAAGGGTGAGAAAGATGAAGATTGAGGAGAAGAATATGAACAGGAAGAACATGATGGATAGAGAAGAGAAGCAAGAACAAATGGGGTAAAGGGAGAGGGGGAAGAAAATGAAGAAAGGGGGCAGGAAGAAGGAGAGAGAAACAAAACAGAAGAAAAGGGGAGGAGGTTAGAAGAAAGTAAAAAAAGAAAGAAAGAGAAGGAGGGAGAAATATGAAAGGTAGAAGAAAAGGAGGAAGAGGGAAGAAGGAAGAAGGGGAATAAGGCAGAAGAGAAAGATGAGAATAAAAAAAATAAGGAAAGAAGAAGAAAGAAACAGCAGAAGAAAATAAAGAAAGAGGCACAAGAGGATAAATAAGAACAGGAGAAAAAATAAGAAAGAGAAATAAGGAAAACGGAAGGATGGGAAGTAGAGAGTTCCAGGAGAAGGTAGGGGAGGAGGGAGAGGGTGGATGGGGGGGGGGGGTAGAGGCTTATTTCCCACGGGGTAGCATCGTCCTTATTTCCGGCTTGTGTACGGCGCTGGCGACATCAATGGGGGTCATGCATCATCGTAAAGATCGTATTTAAGGCGCCGTATCGCATTAGTTGATGACTTGCTGGCGGGCGGGTGTCGCGGTAGTCTAGCGACATCGCGCCCTGGCGTTGCGTAGCGCGGTGTATGTGGGGGGGGGGGGGGGGGGGGGGGGGCGGTCGTCTCGCGTTGATGGAGTTAGGTAGCGTTGTCTTGGTCTGTCTGTTTGGTTTGTTTGTTTGTTTGTTTTTCTATGTCTATGTTTTTTTTCTATGTGTATATTTCTATATCTGTTTTTTTTCTATCCTTTGTCTGTCTGTCATACAGATTGCCTTCAGTGTATATTTGAACCGTGAAGACTTCAAGCTGATCTATTTCCGGTTTCTCTATTCTGGATTTGTTTGGGTTTTATATACATATTTTTTGAATTTGCGTATATTATTTTTGTACTGTTAAAAGATGAGTAAAAATGGCTGGCTAGATACTTTCCGCGGATTTGCGTAGACCTAAAAGATCTTATGCTGGCTGTCACGGAGGGATGTCTGCGACTCACTCAATATGATGAATAGATTTCGCGCGAATACTTTATTGCTATCGTATATATCATGTGACAAAGCCGACGACATTTCTTATCCCCTTTCTTTTTGTCATGACGCCTCAATATATCGCAGACTAGACCCCCCCCCCTCTCTCTCTCTATCTATCTATCTCTATCTCTATCTCTTTCTCTTTCTCTCTCTCTATCTCTCTCTCTCTCTCCTCTCTTCCGGTATATCCCACCTGCAGACCTCAACATAATGCGAATCTAAATACATCTAAATACGTGTCGTGTACTGGATATCCTCCGAATAAGTACATGTCATTCATTTGTATTTACGTGTCACGCGCAGCTATTCGATCTTTACATTTTATGCGTGCCTATTGTATTTCGGATGTCTATTGTATTTTGGATGTCGGAGTATTACGCATTGAATAAATACAATGCCTTGTGTTGAGTTATTCATCCCCGTTATTCATCCCTGGCACCTGGTTAGCAACGTCAACGGCTGATCTGTATAAATCATGTATAAAAAAAACGTGTTACGTAATCGAGAATGGAATGTTCTCGATGAATAACAAGGAAATGAATAATTTGCTTAAGACTTACTACTCGTTATGAAAATCGCACCGAAAATGGATCTAAACAAAGATGAAATTAAAAAAGACTAAAGGCATATTGATGAATATCCTGAAATACGCAATGGATATAGTGTGATATTAGAGATACTTGGAAGTAAGATTAATAAAGTTATTTTGATTGACAGGAGCGATGTCTTACGTCACCGATCGTGATTCGCTAATGTTTTGTGTGTGTGTTTGTTTGTTTGTTTGTTTGTTTTTTCCTTTGCCATATATGTAAATTGAGAGAAAGAGAGAGAGAATGTATTGATACAGATAGAAAGATAGAGACAGAACGATGTCGAAAAAAAGAGAAAGGAAACGAGAGAGAGATAAGGAGAGAAATTAAAGAGGAGAAGAAAACGAAAATAGCTCGATTTTCGTCCCACCATTACTGTGCAAACTTGCCTCCATCATAAATCTATGTGGCGTAGAGTGTCCGACGTCAGCGAAAGTGCGAAGAAATTCCACAAAATAAAATTTAAAAAAAAAGGAAAAAAAACGAACTGACTCTAAATACGAAATATGCTAATTATATTAAAATGGTAAC
>BOPN01000981.1:356328-358828 GCA_017312705.2 Penaeus japonicus
ATAGAAGAAAAATATAAACTAAGATCTAGATTTAGTAAAAAAAAAAATCTAGCAATGCTACTAGTAAATGTTTCTGGAAATTTGGCAAAATAAAGTTCAAGATAGCTATTATATCTAATGTAAAATATATTTACTGTAATTCTAAATCACATTTACAGTAAGTGCATATTGTATATTACAATTATAAGATGTGATAATTTAATGTGTGAAGGATGCACATTTCGTTACAACCTATATAGTATTCTTATGCTTATCCCTTATTTTAATTAATATCATTATTATTATTGCTATCATTGTCATCATTATTGTTATCATTATCGTTATTAATATTATCTGAATGTCCATTACCGATTTAGATACTTTTTTTTATTCCTCATTACTGTCATTATTATTATCATTATCATCCTTATTGTCAACATTATAAGAACTACCATCATTATCTTTTAAATAGACCCTAAACTTTGTGAAACATTAAAAAACAAATATAGATGAATAATAATAATAATAATAAGAGTGAATATCCTTTTCTTAACAAACTATTCCCTGCAATGGATCTCGGGTCATTATGCAATAGCAACTTTTTTCCTTCTTTCGTTTGCAATTAGTATGATTGCAAAAGAACGATGATTTGATTAAGGTCAGCGCATTGATTGATATATAATTCTTTTATTACATATTTGCAACGTGCAATCTATCTTCTTTTAAAACAATTATGGTAATTGCTTAAGGAAGTGACCCTCTGCAATCTTGCAATTTGGGTATTATCAGCTAATCATGACAAGCAAGAAATAACTGCAAAGAGAAGCGATTTTTTTTTTTTTTTTTTTTTTTTTTTTTTTTTTTTTTTTTTTTTTTTTTTTTTTTTGAGAAGCTATGATTTTGAGTTGCTGCTACTTGGTGAGAGAGAAAGAAGAAGACAGGGAAAAGGAGGAGGAGAAAGATGATGGTGAGGAGGATGAGGAGGAGGAGGAGGAGGGAGAAGCAGGAGGAGGAGGAGGAGAAGAAGCAGGATAATAAGCAATGTTTAAGAATGTGGATATTTATTAAATAGATATTCAAACATTTAATAAAAATGTGGACCCATTTTCACTACGAATTACATCGTAGAAATGAAGAAATTGTGAATGAAGAAAATATGAAGAGAGGAGAGAGAGAAAAGGGGAAAGGATGAAAAAAGGAATGGGGGAAGAAGGGAAGGAGGAAAGAAAATAAAAGAGAAAAGGAGAAATGACAAAGAGAGAATATGACAAGTGGAAAAAGGAAAGAGAAAGTGTGGAAAGGGAGATTAAGATATTGACAAAAAAATAGAAAAAGGGAAAAGAAAGAAGAAAATAAAACGTAGAAATCTTGAAGAAAGAGGAAGAGGAAGGGGAGAGAAGAAAGAGGAAAGGAGAGAATAAGATATAAAAAAAAATGTATATAAGAAGAAATAAATATAAAGAAGATTAAGAAACAGATAATCGAAAGAAAAAAAAGGAAAGCGAAAAAGGGAGGGAAAAGAAGTACACAAAGAAAAAAGAATGAGAATGAGAAAGAATGAGAACAAGAGGAAAGAGGAAAAATCAAAAGAAAAATAAAGAAAAGAAGAAAAAAGAGAGGAAAAATAAGAGGAACATTATAGGCCTAAGTGTGGGAAAAAAGAGGCATTAAATATGTGATTAACTTCACCACTTCCGGAGTAAGAGGGAGGGGTGGGCGGGGAGGGGGAGTGTAGTAAGGAAAGGAAGGGGGGTGGGGGGGTATTTGGAGATGGGGCATGGGAGGGAGGGGGGATATGACAGGATGGGGTATAGGGATTAGGGTAAAAGGGGACTGGTGTGTGGTGGGGGTGGGGGTGGGGGTAGAGGGAGGGATAGTGGGGTGGGGTTTGAAAGAATCAAGGGATAGTGGTAAGGGGAGTCAGAGGGAGGGAGAAATGGGGTGGGGGTGGGAGTTGTAAGTGTGAGGGGGGAGGTAGGGGGAAGGGGGGATATCTTATGCTTATGGATCTAGTCCTCAAGGAAATTAAATAGATTCGATTACCTATTGCGATAGATGGGGGAATAGATCTTTCTCTTTCTCTCTCACTCTTTCTCTCTCTCCCTCTCTCTGTATCTATCCCTCTCTTTCTCTCTCTTTCTCATACTCTCTCTCTCTCTCTCTCTCTCTCTCTCTGTGTATCTATCCCTCTATTTCTCTCTCTCTATCTCTCTCTCTCTCTCTGTATCTATCCCTCTATTTCTCTCTCTCTCTCTCTCTCTCTCTCTCTCTCTCTCTCTCTCTCTCTCTCTCTCTCTCTCTCTCTCTCTCTCTCTCTCTCTCTCTCTCTCTCTCTCTCTCTCTCTCTCTCTCTCTCTCTCTCTCTCTCTCTCTCTCTCTCTCTCTCTCTCTCTCTCTCTCTCTCTCTCTCTCTCTCTCTTCTCCCCCCCCCTCTCTCTCTCTCTTTCTCCATCTCTATTTCTCTCTCTCTACCTCTTTCTCTCTCTTTCTCTTTCACACGTGCGCACTCACACACACCCGT
>BOPN01000982.1:15000-20000 GCA_017312705.2 Penaeus japonicus
TTGCTGACTTCCTCTTATTGTCTTCTTTATCTCCGTTATTCCTAACCCTCCTAACTGCCATGCGTGTTTGAATATTAAAACGTATGGGTTTAATTCAAGCCGTTTGTTTTACTGTTTTGTTTTACTGCATTTATCCTCCTTCGTCAAGGTTCTGTCATGAGTTATGCTTTCATTTCATCACGTAAACAAACAAACTTCGGTTACATGAGGGATTCTTATATAACATCACCCATCTTGTCTAAGTGTCGGTAAATATCGTAAATCAAGCATAAGGACATTTTACGAGCGAAATTTTCCGCTTCCCTCGGTATTTCACGGTTGAAATATTTTGCGCGGGTACATGCATCTCATATTTCAAGATAAGGAAATCACATTCATTTCGGCTCCGAGAAATATTTGAAGCCAAAATGATGAAGTATTGACCACAGCCCTTTCTCTACAGGAGGAAGAACTCGAGGGAAATTGTTACTTTGAAACAACACGCTCGATCGATGGTCTCTCACGCTGACTGATGTTAGTGCACTGAATTATGTGTTGCTAAATTTTCCCCGTGACGTTTTGCACGAGGTTCAGCGCGGCCTGAAACGTTTATTAAATCACGCTTGAGCAGGTATAGGTTACTGCTAAACACCTGGTAATATATAAGGAAGAATGATATGTTGGACTATTAGGGTTTTGGAATAGCTTATTAAAGTAAATTATGTTAAAACCAGTATCATGAATAAATATCTTTTCCAACAATGTTGAGGAATTTACGAATATTTTCATGGTCTGTACAGTACGTTTTATTTTTTATTTTTTCTTATTGAATTTTTTTTTTCTTCTATTTTTGAATTGCCGTGCTACCATAAATTGTCCAAGTTCGTTTAAAATGGCACACCAAAACTATTATCTGGTGACTGCTTGAAATTCTCTTATTTTTCTAGTTTAGGTAATAACTATCAAACTTTTTTCGCCTTGATATACCAAACATGTACGCACAATATATTTCGTTTCCACGTTTCTCTTTCTTTTACTTTATATCTAATGTGTTTATCTTTTCTTATAAAATGTTCTTTTGTTTTATATGTATCATTCTACTAATTATTTTTGTGTTGTAAATATGATCTACTCTTTGTCTAATACGCGAGGACAAAGGACTTCATTTCATTGACGACTCAAAGATAATGAGAAATTCTGACAAAGCAGTTTACACAGAATTTGTGAATACCTGAACTGTTGCAAAGCAAGACAAAGTTAAGAAAAACAAAACAAAACAGTAGTCAGTATATAGCTGTTTATGCATATGAGCAGATAATCTATTGAGCGCATCTAACGAAAATCCTTGAAACATACAATATGCATATGCATGACCGGGAATTATTGAAGCTTTCCCACAATTCTGGCAAGTTTATCGGCAATGATATCCCGGCCCGCTCTCACGCCCAGGCCTGTTAATAGCCTACGAAGTGAATCACCCGCTGAAACTATCGAAATGTTTTGCTTTACAATTGTAGTTCATTCATTGCCTCCCATCTGGCGTTGGCTGATAACAAATAGAATTTAGACTTGGCCTTCCCCGACGCAATGTTGTTTGTTCCGCGACCCGGTTTTAAACTGCCCTAGATCGCCGATATTTCCGGCTTGCATTCGCGAGGGGTTCTGACCGAAAGGAGAGGGTTTAGCGAGAGAGCTCGGCTTTTGTGCATTATCAAGAGGAGGAAAATAGATGTCTTTTAAACGCGGGGATTCCATTCCACATTTCCAGAAGGTTCGGAATCGGTTTTAAATCCTATTCCAGTCTTTTATGATTTATCAGAAAAATCTCACCGCTCCGTCTCTCTGGTGGCTGTTCCAGAAATTTTGACTTTATTTGCAAGATACTGTTTCTAAATTGGATCCATATTCATATATATATATATATATATATATATATATATATATATATATATATATATATATATAGAGAGAGAGAGAGAGAGAGAGAGAGAGAGAGAGAGAGAGAGAGAGAGAGAAAGAGAGAAAGAGAGAAAGAGAGAAAGAGAGAAAGAGAGAAAGAGAGAAAGAGAGAAAGAGAGAAAGAGAGAAAGAGAGAGAGAGAGAGAGAGAGAGAGAGAGAGAGAGAGAGAGAGAGAGAGAGAGAGAGAGAGAGAGATACATGTATATAATGTGCATGTTCACAAACACACACACATCTATCTATCTATATCTATCTATCTCTCTATCTCTATATGAATGTATGCATGTGTATGTGTCTGTGTGTGTGTTTGTGTTTATGTGTGGGTGGGTGTGCTTGTTTGTGTGTGTGTTTGTGTGTCTATGTGTGTGTGTCTATGTGTATGTGTGTGTGTCTGTGTGTGTGTCTGTGTGTATGTGCGTGTGTGTGTGCATGCACGTGCTCTTATCTTCCTATTCCTTTCAACATCATTCTCTCCCTTACCAAATATGAGTTACACTAATACACCTTTTGTTTCTAACCGTTTCCTTCATCCAGCAAGCGACTCCATTACTCTCCCAAGACACTGACACGTGTCTATGTTAAAAGACGTTCATCAAAGTAAGTACACGGCATCTGAGACAATTCAGGACAAGACACTTAGATGCAACAGGTAACTGCGATATTTTTCTTTTCCTATTTTTTTCTCCCTCCTTCATTCTTTGCAAGATTTTACGGGAATATAAGTCTCAATGTGTTTTTTGTACCCTTTGTGTGCTTACATGTATTTGTGTGTGTATATGAGTATGTATGCGTTTATGTGTGTATGTGTGTAGGTGTTTATGTATGTATATATAGTTGTGTGCGTATGTGTATAAATAGGTAGACAGGGCAGAAAGTCGATGGGCAGAAAGACTGAAACAAAATATATTCAGATAAGTAAATTAATGAATAAATAAACAGACAGATAAGCAAAAATGTCAGATATAAACACGTTCACTATCTTCTTTCCATCTAAGGAGTGAAATGAGATTATCCTTTTTCTTTCCTAATATTAAATTACCTGTGAAGTCTGAACCTAATACGAGAAGTCCTTTATTCACGTGATGTAACGGTAACTGTAATCAAACAATTAAAATCACTTTCCCTTTTTTAACGGAAAATAACGGAAATGATTTGAATTTGAATTTCACTGAATATATTTGTTTGTTATGATTCTGTAGTTTAAAAAATGTTGGATTCATTTAGTCTACAAACAAAACGAATGCTGAAAAGATAATTGTATTGGAGTAATGTTTGCTGAATGTGTCATTATATCATTCACCAACGTTATGCATATACATTATTTGCTTTTACTATGTCATCCAGTCATAAAATAATCCTTGTCTCAGCTTTACGATCGATGGTAGAGACACGCAATAACTACATAACATCACAAGAGATATATATTGAATACAAATTACCATGCACTGTATCTATTTCAGTCACGAGATATATATTGTGGAGTTACAGACACAGGACAAAGTGATGAACAATTATAATGTAGTGAGTGAGTATTCACATAATGTTGATACAAAGCCCAGGCATGATATTTCTTTGAAGAGTTATGGCAGTGTGCAGTATGCATGATAGGACGCTGTGAAGCTGAGATTCACTAGACAGGATCGTAATGTACGGGAAACTGCCGTTCCATTCCTGGGTAAGCGATGTTGTTATGCAGTGCTCTTACATCCAACATCAATCTATTTTATATTTAAGGCATCAGGGTATCTATGTCCGTATGTCTATCGACGATATGCATCCATTCACATTGATTTTGTTGATTTTCCTATTCACCTTCTAGTTTTTACATATACAAAACCAACAAAAGAATAGAAAATAACAAAACAAAATACAATGGAACTATCCCAACCACGACCACCAACAAAACTTTTAATCCCATGTTCAAATCAGACCCAAAAGGTAGATCTTCCCAGCCATGTAACATCCTGGTTACCCAATACATTATAGGAACAATGGCAAAGGGAATGGGTAGAAGGAGGTGCAAAGAGAGCCTGCTTCTAAAAAACGAAGAAGGGGAATGAGAACAGGAAGAGGGGAAAGGGTGTGTATAACTGAACGGGGGAAAGTGAAGGTGTAAGGAGTGTGTGCTCCTGAAAAAAAAGTAGAAGAGAATGGGGAACAAGGAAAGGGTGTATATAACTGTGAAGGGGAAAGTGAAGGTGTAAGGAGTGTGTGCCCTGAAAAAAAGAAGAAGAAAGGGTGTGTGTGAGTCTGAAATAACATAGGGCCAGTCATGGCCGTGATTAATTTCCGGGTTGCGTAAGGGATCCATTCAACAGTAGGGTTCGGTTACTCAAAGGCAGGTTGTGACAGGGGGTTAAGGTATCGAGTTTATACGTTGATATTGTTTCTATGTTCTACTAATATTAAACAAGTGGTTTTGGGCTGATTGGTGGACTAGATTTCTTAAACACTGCTAACTCGGTGCGATGTTTAATATGTTATCTCTGTGTTGTGATTTTTAAACGTAGATAGATCGATAAAGGAAAAAAATAAATCTAATTCAAAGACCTCTTTCTCAATTATCTTTGATAAATACAAGGTGCTTGGAACAATATTTATTGGATTGATAATTGTGTAAGGATTCAATTTAGGGACTAAATCACAATCATGATTCAAATCCATAAATCTGTAGAAGTGAAATCGAATTATTAATTATTATCATGACAATAATCGTGTTATTACTATCATCATTATCACTATCATCATCATTATAATTAGTACAATCGTCATTACCGATTATCATCATTATTGTTATCTTTATCAAAATCATGATTATCATTACTTTTCCAGTTGTTATCATAATGATAATGATAATTATGATACTAGTATTGATAATAGTAATGATGATGATAATAATAAAAATTTTCATTATCACATCATCACTTATAATAATAATAATGTTAATGATGATAATAATAATCATAAAGATAGTAACAATAGTGATAATGATAATAATGACAATAATAATAACTACGATCCTGATATTTCCTATAACAATGATGTTATAGTCAGCTTATTG
>BOPN01000982.1:27500-32500 GCA_017312705.2 Penaeus japonicus
AAGCAGGAAGATTACACTCTAACAAGGTCTTGGGTGGATCCTCGAGGCCCCTTATCTGAGGAAGGGAGTCTGCCACGACCCTTTCTTCTTGCTCACTATCCTCTTTGCCTTATAATTAGCGGTGCTTGCTCTCTCCTTGTCTGTTTTTGTTTCAGCGCTTTGCCTTTGCGTTGGTTTTGGTTGTTTTATTTTTATGGTGGTATGACTTTTTTTTTTGTGTGTGTGTTTCTTGTTTATTTTTCGTTGTATTCGACTTCTTTTTTAAAAGTTCGGGTCTATTTTTTTAGCATTTTAATCACTTATTTTCTTGTTCACTTTCTTTCGTTTTTTTTTACATCTCCTTCTTATCTTTTACATAGTTTTTTAAAACATTTTCAAAGTTTACTACTTATTCTACCCTCCTTCCCTCTCTTTTTTTTTTCCCTCTCTCTCTTTCCTTTTCTACTTATTCCACTTATCCCTCTCTCTTCCTTCCCTCTTTCCTTCTTCGTCTCTCTTCCTCTCCCCTTTCCTTCTCTCCTTCTCTCTACCTCTGTTATTCCTTCCCTTCACTACATGACCATCCGAGCGAAAGCCGGCGGAGCGAAAGCGCGAGGACGGAAACGCACGCGGGAAAAACGAACAAGGGAAAGTGTCTGTTGATTTTCTCGAATTGCTGAGCTCGAAGACAAACATAGATTCACTCGGCCAAGATGGAGCGATGGGCTACGTTTTGGGCTTGGCATGTTTTTTTTTTTTTTCTCTCTCTCTCTCTCTTTTCTATATGCTGGACTTTATCCCTTCCCTAGCCCTACCCCTCTAAAAAGGAAAAGAAAAGAAAAGAGAGAGAGGAGAGAAATTACGGTTCCGTGCGTTCTTTCACAGTTCCCTTTTTTTTCTCTCACGCCAGGTCAAAAAGAACTGGGCTACGGCTTCGGTTTCATGTGTTCGGCTGTTTTTTTTTCAATCACCCAAGGCGAACTTGGCCACGGCTACGACTTCATCTCAGTTGGGGATAGGGAAGGATAGACTTGTTTCTTCATTCACTCTTTTGTTATTTTGTTATTTTTTAAGCTAGTAAAGAATTATCCTTATCATCATTACCATTACTAGTAGTAATAGTAGCAATAATAGTAATGATAATGATGCGAATTGTTTTAATGATGGTGTTATCAACAATTATAACTAGACTTCCGCCACCCTCACCCTTCCACCTACCCTTACCTCTCTTAAGAAATATTCCCACAAAGACGGCAAGCAAGTTGGATATCCTTAAGCATGGTAGTCAATCTCTTGATCTTATTTGCACACAAGCTATTATCCTCAAGGTATTGGAATAATCCCAAACTCTATTTATCTCCCGAATTACCATCGTCCTTTATTCCCTTAGCACCCTATCTATTAGCAACCCATTTGTAATATTTCATCAAGGTAATCACAATCTACTTTTAATCAGCTGATAGCATAAACAAATTTTATTCTATTTGGTTCGTGGCTACTGAATCATGATCTATCTTAAAAAATACAACTTCTCTAATATATACCGATCTATCATCATTAAATCTGAGTCATAGGAAACCCATTCATAAATTTTCATTATAATCTGTCTGTAACAGATTCTGATTTACAACTTTTTACCACAATATTGCTAATAATGTACCCTAATCTGCCCTGAGATATACTAATGATCTATCTTCATTAAGTGTAGCCTACCCCAAGCATTTCACTCTTTCACTTAAAGTACCCCAACCTTGATTAATCTACCCTGGATCAACACCACAATCTAATCAACTGGTCCCTTGGCCATGGCTAACTCAGTAATAAATTTTCTAACGCGATCCCTTCATGGAATTCTGGAATAACTATGACGACAAGATTAATCATGAACTAACAAATCGATAGATAGATAGATAGAAATGTAGATAGATAGACAGTCTAACAGACAAATGTAAGAAATTACCAAACCGATTATATAATCTCCCCCGTTCGGCCTGAGGTGATAATTACTTCCGCAACAATACATGCTTCCCCCAAGCATTGTAATGCTCAAGAGGCTTTTATCTCTCTTCTTTGACTGTCTTCCCTAACTCTCCCTGCGTATAAAACCACTCCCTTCATTATCAAAAACAACAAAAGGAGTTCTCTACTCTTGTTCATCTTCGTAATACTGTTCTTAACAATCTCAAAAAAAGAAGAAGGAAGAACTGCTGTAGAGTGAGCAGTGTTACGCAAAAAGCTAAGGGCGATCTTCATTTATTTTGTGTTGTGTTGTGTTGCGCTTTAGAGGTCGATGATGAAGGATGGGGGTGGGGGGAGGGGGAGGTGGAGAAGTCGAGGATTAGGGAAGGAGGATGGAGAGTGGGATGAGGTTGGGTAAGGGAGAGGTGGGGAGGGGGGAGGGGGAGGTTTAAAGGGAAATTGAGGTAGATAAAGGTTACAGGAAACGGGTTATGTTATGGTAAGAACTGGAAAGGTCTTTTCTCGTCTTCTTTTTGTCGGTTGTCTTTCTCTTTTATTTTTTTTATTTTTTTCATTTTTTTTATTTTTTATTATTATTATTATTTTTTAACTTAATGTATTTATCCTCGTGCTCCTTTTCTACCTTTCCTTCGCTCTCTCTCTCTCTCTCTCTCTCTCTCTATTTCTTTCACTCTCTTGCCCCCTACCCCCCCCCCCCACTCTCCTTTTAATAGTGGCTGCTGTGAGAAGAATAAAACGACTTTAAAGCGTTTTGTGTAAGTTATTGAAGAGAACAAATACAGAAGTAAAGGAAGCTAATTAACCAAGGAAGCGAAAACAGCTGAAGCTCTTCAGAACGAACATACTTTTTTTTTCATAAGTTAACATATTACATCAAACAGATTAATTGTTTGCATAAAACTCAAACACAAACTCAAACTGACATACAGACACACACACACATACAACACATACAAACACACACACACATATACCAACACACACACACACACACACGTACGCACGCAAGCACGCACGCAAACAAACAAACGCACTTATTTAATTTAGTTTCCCTATTATTTTTTCTTTCCTTTTGTCATTTTAATCTACTGGCATATTTTTCCTTTTTTTCTGAATAGTTGTTCGCGACATCACCTGTTTCATTAGACATAAAATAGCGAAATTGTATTAACCAATAATAAAAGTGCCAATATGTTTGTGAAAGATTAATTCACCTTTTACAATCATTTAATACAATTCGGAATAATATCCCAAAAATGTTCTCTGTTTCATCCGTTGAATAAAATGTATTTCAATGTACACTGTTTTTATTTTTCATTATCGTTACCATCATTACTGCTATCATAATGATTGTCATTATCATAATAATTATCACTATCTTAATGATTATCACTATCATAATGATTATAGTTATGATCGTCATAATCAAAATTATCATTATTATTATTGTTGTTATCATCATCTATTTATCTTTATTGGTGTTGCAATGATTACCACTGCAATTGTTATTGATAATAGTACTAATACAACTACATAGATAATACTAATACATCTATTATTGTAATCATTATTATACCCATCATCATTATTTTCATAATTACTGCTATCATTATCATAATCATCATCATCCTTGTCACTACTATCATCATTACTAGTATCACCATCGTTATCACAACTATCATAACCATCATCGTCACCATTACCATTGTTATTATCCTCATCATCAGCTAAATCTCTCCTTTATATCAACATCTACACATCAGACTGTTTATCTAAAGGATAACATTAATCTGTAAACTTATTCTCCTTTTAAGTTCCAAATATACAGCAAAGACCTCAATTAAGAAGAAAAACAAAACTCTTTCGTATAAGTGAAGTAGCTATATATATTGTAGTATGATAGTTTATGGATTTATGCATGGATTTATATTGCGTTGGAACTCAAAAGGAGAATAATTAAGTCATTATGCGATCTAATTAGTACTTAATTCATGTTGTGTAGTCACATGAAGAGCCTCTAGGCTATTTTAATGTATTCGTTTGTAATTTGACTACGCAATAATAGTTACTTCTTCATCTTTTTATATTTCATTATCATAGTCATTATAATCATTAACACTATCATTGTCATTGTTATCATTAGCATAATTGTCGTAAAGACCAGCTTTTTTATTACTAGTACTTTCAGATTCATCAATATATATATTCTTTTTCTCTCTCTCTCTTCAGCCGCAAATATGCTTGGAATCAAAAGAATACTTTGTCTTAAAACATGTATCCTCCTCATCATAGAACATGATTACAAAAAGAAAAAGAAAACAAAGAAGAAAAAAGAAAAGAAAAAGAAAAAAAGAAAAAAAGAAGAAGAAAAAAGAAAGAAATTAATACCACCGCCGATACCCAGCCAAGCGTAAATGCATGATTTACGATTGAAGCTGAAATGTTCCCGTGGGATAATTACACCCTGTCTGCAAATTTAATGGAGTAATCTTTCTTAAGGTAATGAGAGTGTGCTTATTATGGTAATGGACCGAGGATTATTGAGTTAAAGCGAACATGTTTATTAAGGTAATGTAACAGCATCCATTGTTAAGGGTAGGAGTAAAATCTGCACTCACTTTAATCATTTTTATGATGATTATTATGTATTTTTTCCCTTCGTTTCGTTATCATCACTTTTATTATCATTATCATCATCATCATCAAAAAATGTAATATCAATTATCATTATTATTTGCATTATCAAAATCATTACCCTTATCATTATCTTTTATATTACCATTATCATTATTATTTTTCATATTACCCTTATCATTATCATTAATTTGTATTACCACTATCATTATCATCATTATCCCCATTATTCTATTTTTATCACTCTTATTGTTCTGTATGAATATCCATATCAATCAACTACAAATCTGTAATAAATAAACGGATGATAAGATCGGAACTTTCACATCTGCGACAGGTGTTCAGGACCTGAATAAAAGCAGTATCAGCGATTGTTTAATTCCTTATAGATACGATACTATACGGTG
>BOPN01000982.1:52500-55000 GCA_017312705.2 Penaeus japonicus
AAATGCTTCGCCGGGCTTATACGCACTGTAGCGAGCCCGCCTGTGTCAGCGAGTGCTGGCATGTGGGAGTGTTGACTCGATCTGACCTTGGCCCATACCCATCGTGGTACCCAGCTACAGCAGTGACCGTCAGGCGACAGTGGAAACTCACGAGCATGGACGGGGCTCGATCGGCCGACTACGGGGATGTAAGGCCGGCGTGCTACCACTGTGCTAACCAGACGGCTCAAAATTGAGTGTAATAACAACAAAGACTGCTGAATATAATGACCGAAAACCATGACACATAAAAATCCAATAATCATTAATATTTAGAAAAAACTCATAATGAACAATGATTATGAAAATTGAAATAAAACGGTGATTACGAAATTTGCAATGACAGTGTTTATAAGCATTACAGTAAACACTTATCACGAAAAGAAATAACAAATAAAAACAAACAAACAAACAAAAAAAACAAGCAAGATACCAATACAAAAAAAAAGTGAAAACAAAACATACCAATAAAAAATGATCTATAAAGATAAACAGGCTAAATCTCCTCCGAAGTTGTCAAAGCCTTTTCGGAACATCTCGTGAAGTCACCCAAGAGACCATTATAAACCCATTAAAGGCAAAGAGACATGTATCATCGAGAGGTATTTTCCGGAAGGATAAGTACCTGATGTCTTTCTTACACGAGAGGAGAATCTATATCTTCTTCCCTCGTATGAGATATGTGGTATTGGTTTATTTTTTCAATAGTGTAATTTGTTTATATCAAGTTTGTTTTAGGTAAAAGGGTTTTATTTTTTAACGCAGGTATGTGTTTTTACGTATGGATGTATAGATTTAAATATTGCGTTGATAGATCATGGTCTTTTTTTTCTTTTTCTTTTTTTTAGTAATTGAAACAGACCTTTTATTTCTATATCCATAATTTTACAAGACGAATGTCCAAAACATCACGTTTGTAAGAGCACTGAGCAGATGCCAACAAACTACCATGCATAACATACTCTCCAAAAAATTTAGCGTTCCTTGTACATGCTAATGCATCATAACGAAACTTTTTTTTTTTTTTTTTTTTTTTTTTTTTTTTGGGGGGGGGGGGCTCTTGGTTCTGCTTTCCTTTCCACTTCCTCTTCTCGCTCCATTATCCTCCTTTCTGCCTCCTTATCCACCTTCTTGCCGTCTTGGAGATGTTGGGTTTTATTTACTTATCTCCCTCCACAACCTCCTCTTCATCCCTCTTCATCCTCTTTTCCTCCTTCTCCTCCTCTTTCTATCTCTCGTCTTCCTCTTTGTCCTCTTTCTTCACGTCTTGGAGATGATTTGCATAATTCATCTTTCTCAAATTCCTCCTCTCTATCCTTCTGTCTCACATCCCTCCTTCTTCTCCTGTCTGTTCTCTTCCTCCTCATCCTTATTCTTGCCTTATTTAAGTTTCTATCTTCCTCCCCTTTATCTTCTTCCATCTCTTCCCCTTCCTCTTCTTATCTCCATTCATCCCTCTTCCTGCCCATCCTTATGCTCTTTATCCGATCTCCTATCTTCATCTTCCTCCTTATCCACTCTTCCTACCCCTCCTCTTCCTCCTCATTCGCTCTTATTATCTCTCCTCTCCCTCCTTCTCCGTTCTTCCTCTTCATCCTCTCTTCTTAGCTCTCAGTTTCCCACTTATTCGCTCTTCCTACCCCTCTTCTTCTTCCTCATCCCCTCTCCTTACCCTTCCTCTTCCTATCTCTCTTCTTCCTCTTTTTCCGCTCTTCCTATCCTCCTCCTCCTCTCTTCCTACTTCTCATTTCCCCCCTTATTCGCTCTTCCTGCCCCTCCTCTTCCTCCTTCTCTGCTCTTCCTGCCCCTCCTCTTCCTCCATGTCCGCCCTCTCGCCGTCTTAAAGATATTGGGTTTGCGTAGGAAGACTCAATATCACGGCTTTGGCGCGAAATCCCAGGAGAAAGTGTTACCAAAGCCTGAAATCACGCCTCTGCTATAAAGAGTTGTAGATATTCTGGTAACACTGCCACTGCAAGCACAACGGATACACTTCTTGTCTTATTATCTTTCTTTCTCTCTGTCTGTCTGTCTCTGTCTCTGTCTCCGTCGCTCTCTCTCTCTCTCTCTCTCTCTCTCTCTCTCTCTCTCTCTCTCTCTCTCTCTCTCTCTCTCTCTCTCTCTCTCTCTCTCTCTCTCTCTCTCTCTCTCTCTCTCTCTCTCTCTCTCTCTCTCTCTCTCTCTCTCTCTCTCTCTCTCTCTCTCTCTCACACACACACACACACTCTCTCTCTCACACACATACGCACTCTCTCTCTCTCTCTCATTCTCTCACTTTCTTTCTTTCTCTCTCTCTCTCTCCCCCCCCCCCTCCTTTCTCTCTCTCTTGTGTTCTCGATTCTGGTTTTGAAGGATGAAAACAAAAGGCATGAATAGAGGGATTGTAGCAGATTAGGAATTAAAGGATTAAGAGCAATTAGATAAAGGATAGAGATGGGGAACGGGAAGATAACGATGATAA
>BOPN01000982.1:110000-112500 GCA_017312705.2 Penaeus japonicus
GCCTTGAATTAATTGATAAAGCATACATATATGTGTAAAAACCAGTTTGTATGTGTATGGTACATCCATATGTACTGCACATGTGACAAGAGGTAAGATAGATGCTGCACTTTACTCAGCCATAAGAGGAAAAGAAAATAGGGAAGAGACAGGGTTAATAATGAAAGGGGGTGTACTGTATTTCTATGCATAGGTTGATACTGAAATAGCAATTGGAAAGAAAACAAAGGAAAGAAAGAAAAAAAACAGAGGGAGCAACGCAGAAACAAGGCCCAGAATTAGCATGAGTGAGTGAATACACACACACAAACAAGCACACACATGGCATGTATATATACCAATACATGCAGCATTTCCCCCCCCCAAGTCATGTGAGGGAGAAAGATATCGGCTACAGTGGATTTGAGGTACGAGTTTAATTTTCACAAGAGCAGGGGAGATGAGTATGAGATAACTGGTTGCATTTCATACCCAACCAAAGGAGGATGGACAGCGGGAAGGTTGGGTGAGGGGAGAGGGAAGGGGAAGAGGGTAGGAGGTTGAGGGGATTTAGTTTCATCAAGTCACAGGGAGATAGCCGGAGGGGTAGAAAGAGAAGGGGGGGGGGGGATAAAAGGCTGCATTTTCACCATGGAGGGAAGTGGGAGAGAGGAGAGGGCAAGATGCGATAGAGTTGGAAAGAGAGAGTGGGAGGAAAAAGAGTGAGCGAGAAAGAGAGAGAGAGAGAGAGAGAGAGAGAGAGAGAGAGAGAGAGAGAGAGAGAGAGAGAGAGAGAGAGAGAGAGAGAGAGAGAGAAGTAAGTAAGAAGCGATAGTGGAGAAATTGCAGCAGGAGAGAGGGTAGAGAGATGAGGGGGGGGGGGGGAAGGGAGAGGGATTTTACGCACCGTTTTGTCCAGATTTCGCGGCAATAAGCGGGGCCATTCGTACTGGATTCCTTTACCTTTGAATCGCCTTCCATTCCTCGTCTCGTTTGTGAGGATCGACGCGATAGATCAACCTCTTTATTCTTGCTCTTTTGGAACGAACGTTTTACCGGTTTTCTTGCTGATCTTACTTCGGTTGTATTTGACTTTTTCATCTAATTTCGTCGTTTTCTTTTTTTTTTTGTTTTTTTTGGGGGGGGAGGGGTGTCTGCTGTTCTCTGTCTGTCTTTATGTTTATTTATTTGTTGGTCTGTCTATTTCTCTTTCTCTCTCTCTCTCTCTTTATTTTTCCCTCTCTCTCTCTCTCTCTCTCTCTCTCTCTCTCTCTCTCTCTCTCGCTCTCTTCCTCTCTCAAACACATGCCCATAAACACAAGAACACACACACACGTACACACAGTAACAAACATCAACACGCAGAAGCACCTTTATACACACAACCACATCATAGATACAGCCACACACAAAAACACCCAAACACATCCAAATGCACAAAGAAAATATTCACACCCACCCACAGACATATCAACATATATAAGCCCCTTTCTCCTCCACAAGCAGATCCACAAGCACACAAACGCATAAACAAATTCCCTCGTTTCTTAAGCACAGTCAAACACAATACACAAACAAATAAACAATACTCCTCTGTCCTGATTTCATCCCCTAAACGCAAGCAGACACACTCAGACGCCTACATGTTCACAGTCTCCCACATACGCAATACGCATGGATATGTAGACGTACACACACGCGCGCGCGTCACACACCCTAACATGTCGTCAGCTGTTCCCTGTCGGTTGAATTGAATCCGCGGCGCTGACGAGATAACCAAGTTTACATCCATGAATACGGGAATGAGTGCGTGCTTGTTGGGGGTAGGGGGGAGGGTTGTGAGGGGGGAAGGGGTAGGGTTGTGAGGGGGGGAAGGATAGGGTAGATGGGGAGGGTTGTGTGGGGGGAAGGGGTAGATGGGGAGGGTTGTGTGTGGGGGGCGGGAAGGGGTAGATGGGGAGGGTTGTGTGGTGGGGGAAGGGATAGATCGGGAGGTTTGTGAGGGGGGAAGGGGTAGGGGGAGGGTTGTGAGGGGGGAAGGGGGTTGATAGGGAGGTTTTGTGGGGGAAAGTGTAGATAGGAAGGATGTTTGAAAAGGAGGGAGGAGAGAGGAAAAACTTTGAGGGGAGGGACATCCATGGAGGTTTTGGAATAGGTGGGGGGGGGGGGGTAGATGGGGAGGTTTGTGTGGGGAAAGGGTAGATGGGGGAGTATTTATTTATTTATTTATTTTTTTTTTTTTGGGGGGGAGGGAGGAGATGAAGATAAAGAGATTGTGATAAAGAGATTATATAAGGGGTAGGGGTTAATGGTTGGTGGGGAAGCTGTGTGTGTGGAGGAACGAGCTAAGATGAAATAGGATTTAGTTAAGGGCTGATGGATCTTTGGTGTAAGGGGAATGAAAGAAAGAGTGGAGGGGGGGGGATGCACGCGCTATCTTTAAAATATTCCCGGTGAATTAACCACTCCTATATGAATAATATTTTTGTTTACATTGCTCTTGAAATTCCTAAAGGCCTTG
>BOPN01000982.1:137500-141787 GCA_017312705.2 Penaeus japonicus
TATATATATATATATATATATATATATATGTATATATATATATATATATATATATATATATATATATATATATATATATATATATATATATATATAAATATATATATATATATATATATATATATATATATATATATATATATATATATATATATATATATATATATATATATATATATATATATATATATATATATATATATATATATATATATATGTATCTATATATATATATATATATATATATATATATATATATATATATATATATATATATATATATATATATATATATATATATAGTTACATATATATATATATATATATATATATATATATATATATATATATATATATATATATATATAAATATATTTATATATATATATATATATATATATATTATATATATATATATATATATATATATATATATATATATATATATATATATACATATACATATATATATATATATATATATATATATATATATATATATATATATATATATATATATATACATATATATATATGTATATATATATATATATATATATATATATATATATATATATATATATATATATAAATATATATATATAATATAAGTAATCTGAAATATAAAATTGTATGAAGGGAGTATGTCCAAAAGAACGCCATGGAATCTTGGCTGTCATGCTGTGGCTGTGTGCACGCGGTCCTTTAGTGAAGGTTTATGCTTCCTGGCGTGAGGCTTTGTGATTTACGACAACAGAGAATGTAAGACGATTTCCTTTATATAAAGAAAGGAACGATATAGATAGAAAAAAAAGAGATGCAGGGAGTGGAGAAGATGGGAGACGAGAGAGATAAAGAGAGGGAAAGGAAGACCGTTAAAGAGAGAGGGTGGAAAAGAGAATTAGAGAAGGAAAGAAGAAAGAATGAGAGCGATAATAAAGAAAGTTAGAATGATGAAAGGGATAAAAGTTAGAAAGACAATGAGGAAAAAAAAGGCAATTGAAGAATATATACCTCTCTCTCTCTCTCTCTCTCTCTCTCTCTCTCTCTATATATATATATATATATATATATATATATATATATATATATATATATATATGTAGATGTATGTATATATATACATATATATATATATATTTATATATATATATATATATATATATATATATATATATATATATATATATATATATATATATATATATATATATATATATATATATATATATATACATATATGTATATATATATATATATATATATATATATATATATGTATGTATATATATATACTTACAAATACATATATGCATCACACACACACACACACACACACACACACACACACACACACACACACACACACACACACACACACACACACACACACACACACACACACACACACACACACACACACACACACACACACACACACACACACACACACACACACACACATATGTGAGGAGTGCAATCAAAAGACATTACATGTTGGGAAACTCTACGGACAACAAAACCATGTTTCACTATCTGCTGTACCGAGGACATTCGCGCTTGCCTCATTATACAAACGTCTAACTTCGCATTCTCGAATTCAACAACGGTAGATAGTAGGAAAGGCACCTAGTAAGGCCGGACAGCATTGCCTCATTTACTTTCACATGTTCTTTCCGTTAAGTATACACACTACATGCACAAACAGGGGACCCCCCCTCCTCCTCACAGACACTTAAGGAGAGAGAGTGAGTCCCCCTCCTGCTTTATTCACACTCCGAAGTACGAAGTGGCTAATAAATCAACAAATCCCTCCTATGCTAATCAATTCACTTATTTTCTAGTCGCTGCATTAAAAAAGAAAAAAAAAGTTCCAGACCTCCCCAATTTGGCTACGATTTCCCCCTTTTTTCCATCAGTCCAAGTTTTCTTAACGTCTTCCTACTAACTTAACTGAAACTGTGATGTAGTTCACTCCTCTCTCTCTCTCTCTCCTTTCTTCAAATTTCTCAGTTATTCATCTGTTATTTTTTCACTTTACGAGGGCCTCTTCTCGTAGATCATAAGAAGCAGATAGTTTATCGCTTTGTAAAATCATTTTAAATTTTCATGAAGAAATTTGCTAGACCAGTTTCAAACAATTTAGCTCATTTCTCATTCGTGTCACTCGCAAGCTATACAGTATGCATAAGGAATACGTTCGTGTCCAAATAAAAAGAAAAAAGAAGAAAAAATAAAAAGCATACTTTATTTACACATGATTTAAAACTATTTCGTGTCAAGCAAGTACCAAAAAGGTGCGTCCTGGTTGTGTTGTTTTTGGATCAGCAGTCGCCATGGCAACGTAATACAAAGAAGGGCTTGTGTGTCGGCCAAACGCAGTAACCGGAACGAAGACGCCGGTGTTATCTTGCGAAGAAAGTTGTCGCGATAAGAACATATTATTTCTATTTTTCTTTTTTCTTTTTTTGTCCTTTGTGGTCAGTACAAATCATGCTTTGTTTTCTTTCTGGGGAAATATCGGATATCCTTTTGATGTTAAAGTAGCGAAAAATAACTATTTTGGGGACAGTAGCGCAAGGCTTTGCGATAGTACGTGGACGGTAAAGACAGAGTGTTACCAATGCTTAAAGGCATTTATTGATATGATAAAAAGATGAAATAATTCATGAAAATATATACAATGTGTAAGTAAAATCTGAACAGTGCTTATAGCGCTTAAAAATCAATTTGAAGGAACATACTAATATGATAAACTTTTTTTTTTCGTTTATGATCAGTAACAAAGTTCGTGCGGAGTATTTAATCAAATGAATCCAACTGGGCTAAAAAGTTCCGAAAACAAAACATAGCGTGGCGAAGTTGGTGCCACACAGCACCTGGGTGGGGCATATAAATACCTGGCACACTCGCCTCTGCCTCAGTGTTCCTCGGGATGGTGAGACGTGAGAACCACGCTCTCCGCTGCCCTCGCTCCTAGGCCCATGTGAACGTCGAGCCGCGTGTATCTTTTTGAGTCTATTTTGTTCTGGACCTTTTTTTTCTATGTGTAGCTCGTTGCTGATGGGAAGAGCACTTGCAGTAGGCAGATGAATAATGACCTTTTCAAAACCGTTGGCGTTTGGAGCCTGGAAGGCGAAATTGAATTGTACGATCGTGTGAAGATAAATTGGAAGGCCTTTTCGCTATCCTTCTGATGTGAGACGTGACGCTTTCTCGTGGCAGTCGATACATGTTTCTTTAGTTTCAGAAGCGTGCTGGATCCTGCCCAGCCCCCGTTCCATCTAAGTCACTCAATAAAAAGGTAAGCCGGAGTGTATGACGTCAGAAATGTCGATGACTTATAGAATAAGAGACATAATAAATACATTTCAGGTACGTTCTCTCAGAGGACATAACGACATCAATAATTCTACTTCTAGGTATGCACAATCATTTTAACATTCGGCCACGTCATCCAGCATACAAACAACCTGTTTTAATTGTATGCGTGTAACCATCTCTTAGAGAACATAACGACATCAATAATTCTACTTCTAGGTACGCACAACTATTTCAACATCAGACCACGTCACCCAGCGTACAAACAACCTGTTTTAATTGTACGCGTGTAACGATGTGACAGCTGGTACACTCCGCTTGGCCTCGGCTAGAACCATTAGTCTCAAATAGCAATCTTTTAAAGGTCCGGTCGATAGTCACTGCTGCGGGAAGGGTTAGCCAAGAAAGAAGTAGGTAGATCCGGAATCAATAGACTGTGAATATGCAGTTGGAGCGAACGAACGAAGTTGAGGGAGGAAAGGAGAGATTGAAGATTGAAGAGCGATGGAGAAGGAGAGAGAGAGAGAGAGAGAGAGAGAGAGAGAGAGAGAGAGAGAGAGAGAGAGAGAGAGAGAGAGAGAGAGAAGGAGATAGAAAAAGAATCCAACTAGACAACAAAGACAGATATAAATTAGAAGAAACGATACGAGATAATCGATAAAAATGAAAAGCGAAAAAGAAAGATACAGAATGGAAGGGTTTAGGGTGGCCAGTATGGTGGCAAACATGTTAGTAATTTATGAATCGTTGTTTCTTAATGAGAATTTCACGACCTGCTGTCCTCGCTCCGTGTGGCCGGCGTGAATGTTGGTGATATCGTTTTATTGAGACTATTTTGTTTGGAATTATATATTCATGATGTGGAGACAGGCACTGATGCATATTCATGCCGGTAGGTAAATAGGAATCTGATGTATGTGTGTGTCGGTATGTATATGTTTGTGTGTGTGAATATACATATATATA
>BOPN01000982.1:151887-159387 GCA_017312705.2 Penaeus japonicus
TTTTATGCGTTTAAGGTCGTAATGGTTCCAACTGTTATGATTTCTTCTTTTCTTTTCTCAATTGCAAAATAAGGAGAGTATTGTGTTTGGGATTTTCCTTATATATGATGCTGCTCGAATGAATGTTATTGGATAATGATGATGAAGAAAGAAATAAAGAATGAACTTAATAGGATACTGGGACGTATTTTCTTGAAATTGATGTGCATTGTACCATTTACTAAAGTTGAAATAATATTCAATTTCATAGTGTTTCTCGGAGATTCTAGGGATAAAAATAGTGGTAAAGGATATGCTACATTATCTAAATGGTTTCCAAATTATCTCATATAAAGTAAATGGTTTCTAAATTATCTCACATAAACTTAATGGGTTCCAATTTATTGCGCTGGACTTAACGATGATATATATACTGTGTTCCATATGAGAGGTTGAATTAAGTTTTAAATTCTTTTAATCCAACCCTACTGCCAAGCAAGGAAAAGACTATTGCTTCCAAGAAGGCAAGCTCAAGCAAACGGGAAAATGTAAACTCATCTCACACTCGTGCACGTGGAATGTAGAGCAATGCTAATTAATGCTACGAAAAATGATCCAAAGGAAGACATTTCCACGAACTTTGAATTATAAATACTCTGGATAAAAAGAAAAAAAAAAGAAAAAGAAAGAAAGAAAGAAGGAAAAAAAAACTAGAAAAGAAGCAACAGTTCTTGTCGTTTAAGATGTGTGTTGAAAAGCAAATGTTGTTGGTAAATAATTAGATAAAAAGATAGAAATGAAAAGATGAAAAAGATAATCAGTTAATGGAATACCCGGATGCGGTGTATGTGCTATTTTTTTATGTTTGTGTCTCCCTTCATTTGCACCTGTGATGATGTGCGTGTCTATGGGTGTACGTGAATGAGTGACAAAGATATATATTTTTGAGTCCATATTGTATGACATCTTTCTTTGATATCCAGACCATTGCCTTTATGAACACAGAAATAAACAAACAAACATCCCGACATACAAGCACACATAAAAACAAACGAAAACACAAACATGTACGTATAAAAACACACACACACACATGTATTGTGAACCCCCTGTCTGCTTCCAAGGCTGTCTGCAAGAGAACTAATTTTGATTTCTTTTTGTCTCCGTTGCAAATGCCAGGCTGAGAACACGTTGCAATATTTGTTTCGAGAGCTTGCCAACGTCCCTTTTTCTCTTTCTTTTTAATTGTTTCTCTTTTTTTTCTCTACTTCCATCTTTCTTTGGCACTCTTTCTTTAAATTTCTCTTTATATCTTACTCTCTTTTCTATTCACATAAAACATATTCATTTCATTTTGATGTTAAATACTATACATATACTTTTTTTCCGTCTTCTCTCTCCCTCCCTCCCTCTCTCTCTATCTATCTATCTATCTATCTATCTTTCTTTCTTTCTTTCTCTCTCTCTCTCTCTCTCTCTCTCTCTCTCTCTCTCTCTCTCTCTCTCTCTCTCTCTCTCTCTATTTATCTATCTATCTCTCTCTCTCTCTATCCATCTCTCTCTCTCTCTCTCTCTATCTATCATTCTGTCTCTCTTTCTTTCTCTCTATCCATCTCTCTCTCTCTCTCTCTCTCTCTCTCTCTCTCTCTCTCTCTCTCTCTCTCTCTCTCTCTCTCTCTCTCTCTCTCTCTCTCTCTCTCTCTCTCTCTCTCTCTCTCTCTCTCTCTCTCTCTCTCTCTCTCTCTCTCTCTCTCTCTCTCTCTCTCTCTCTCTCTCTCCTACACCTCTCTGCTTCACCTTCACTTTTCTTTTTCTCTTTCTCCTACTCGCTCTCTCTCTCGTTCCCTCCCCCTTCCCTCCCAACTCCCCTCCCCCCCTCCCTCTCTATCACGACAGCATTTGTAAATTTGTTTGGGTCCGTTAATTGGATCGTTGCCAATTAGAACACACTTAATTTGATTCACATTTCATTTGGCATCTTGAAAACGGTCTGGAGGGCCTGTTAAGGATTAGAAAACTTAAGAAAAATATAAATAAAACAGGATTGGGTGATTGGAGGAAAGGTTTGGAAAGGGAGGGAATTCCGTTTATGAAGAGAGTGATTATGTTAATTAGGATTGTTATGAGTTTGATGATGGTGATGATGATAATGATCATGATGATCATTAATGATTCTTATCATAATGATAATGATGATCATTAATAATTCTTATCATAATGATAATGATGATCATGACTTATAGCAAAAATAAATACTATGATTATATCGTTACGATAATCATGATATAGAGATTGATAAATATGATAATAACGATCATGTTAATGATATGAAAGTGATTAAAAGGATAGTAATGGTAATGATAATCATAACACTTAAGGTGAATTATAACAAGGATGATGATGAAAATAAAATAGTGATATTAATGATGACGATAATAATAATCATGAGAACAATATTGATAATGAAATCACTAATTACAGCGCACAGAAATATAAAAGTGAACCGAATGTAAAATTGGTAGAATGCAAATGACGATAAATAATCTGAAAAAAACAACAACGAAGTAATGAACGCAAAAATGACCAGTGAACGAGCAACGAGAAATATCTATTGAAATCATGGAACGTTGAGAGGCAACAAATGAATAAAGAAAAGAATGAGCAATGGCTTGTGTACAAAAGCAACTCTAAAAAAGTTAAGCAAGGTAACAAAGGTGTGTGGTCATGCGTGTATTCAGCTTTTCATTCTATACACTGACGTAAAAAGTATCCTGTCTTCAAAAATAAAATGTTTTTTTTTTCTCTCTCTCTCTTACTCACGCACTCTCTCTTTCTCTTTACTTCTTTCTCTTGTTCACTTTCTCTTTCTCTCTTGTTCTCTCACTCCCTTTCTATCTATCTATCTATCTCTTTTTATCTACCTCTCTCTCTCTCTTTTAACTATCTCTCTATCTTTTTTTTCTCTCTATCTATTTATCTATCTATCTATCTCACTCTCTCTCTCTCTCTGTTTCTCTCTCTCTCTCTTTCCTCTCTCTCTCTCTCTCTCTCTCTCTCTCTCTCTCTCTCTCTCTCTCTCTCTCTCCGTCTCTCTCTCTCTTTCCCACTCCCCCCCCTCTCTCACTCCGTCTCTCTCTCTCTCTCTCTCTTTCCCTCTCCACTCTCTCTCTCTTTTTCCTTCTCCCCCTTGCTCTCTCTCTCCTCCCCTCTCTCTCGCCGATATTGAATACCATGATTTGACCTTCTATTGAATATTGATGATTTTGTCTTTTTTCATTTTCATTCACGTCTCTGCTCTTACCTATGAAAGCACTAGGATTTTGTTGTCGTTTTTTTTCTAACTCAACCATAATTGTTCTAATTTTTATCTCCTCGTCTGTCTCTCTCTCTCTCTCTATCTATCTATTAATCTCCATCTTTCTGTCCGTCTCTCTTCCTCTCTCTCTGTCTACCTAACTATGTTTGCCTATCTATATCATCCTATCTCTCTATCTATATCACTATTAACTATATATTTGCCTATCTATATCATCCTATCTCTCTATCTGTATCTCTATTCACCCTTATCTTTATCGCTCTCACTCTCTATTTATCTTTCTGTCTATCTATCTATCTCTTCTCCTCCCTCCTCTTCTCCTATATTTTTCAAATGTTTGTCTTTTTTTATCAATAGATTCCAAAATTTAAAATGGGAAGCTGAAAGAAGAAGCGTTCTCACGTTTCAGATGCCCTAGCAATAACTGGCTCCCTCTCTTCCTCTCTTCTCTCTCTTCCTCGTTCTCCCTTCCTCCCTTTACTCCTTCCTTCCTTTACTGACTCATTCATTTATTTTTTCCTCCTTCCTTCCTTCCTTTCTTCATTCAGCCTTCATTCATTCATTCAACCTTCCTTCCTACTCTCCTGCCAAGCCCGTAATTGTTTCAGTTTTCCTGCCACGCCCACTAAACCTACTTATCCACAGTGTCAGGTCACGCATACACGGTGTCTTCTCTCTCTTTTTCTCTCTCTCTCTCTCTCTCTCTCTCTCTCTCTCTCTCTCTCTCTCTCTCTCTCTCTCTCTCTCTCTCTCTCTCTCTCTCTCTCTCTCTCTCTCTCTCTCTCTCTCTCTCTCTCTCTCTCTCTCTCTCTCTCTCTCTCTTTGTCCTGCTCCCCGTCTGAACCGATGCTAATCATGTTAAAAAATCCCCCCCCCCCTTATCAAAACATATTCAACAATCCCCCTTTTCTCCTCTCCCACTCTTCATGTTCCCCTATTCCGCATCGTTACTTGCTCCTTCTTAACTTTGCCTCTTTCATTATTCCTCTTCCTTATCACCTCTCTCCTCTCTTCTGCATCCACGCCCATTGTCTAAATCCCTTCTTTCTAATACCCCGAGCTCGAGTCTAATAGGATTATATGTAATCCCTCAATCTTCGTCGGTGGGGGAGGGGGGGAGGGGTGCATTCTACCAATAGGAGCGTGGCGGGCGGATCACATCTTCAAATAGGGTAGTGGTCTGTTGGAATATGGTAGGCGTAATAGGTACTTCTACACGTGTTCTCGCTTTAGTAAGAGGGAGAGAGGGAGATAAAGAGATAGAGAGAAAAAAAAAGAAAACGAAATAACAAAAAGAAAAAAAAGAAAGAGAAAGAAAAAAAAAATATATACATATATATATATATATATATATATATATATATATATATATATATATATATATATATATATATAGAGAGAGAGAGAGAGAGAGAGAGAGAGAGAGAGAAAGAGTCAAGTCTGTTTCTTTAACATATTTATCACGATATCCTTGTGCTGGTTAAACAAAGAAACAATTATCTACGGACTTCAAACCCACATTTAATTACTAGGAGGAAACAGGCATACTTCGGTATACAGCACAGGGACACGCTATAATGGGAATCAGGTAGGCCTAGGCCTAAATTCGATGATGGAGTATGTGTCAGAGCTGGAAATTACTTCTCAGGGAAAGTGTTGGTGTTAGGGTGGACTAGGCAGGTGTGAGGGGGTAGGGGAGGGGACCTGGGACAGTCGACTCAAATCAGGAGAACCATATGGGCGCGACAGGTCCCCTAGGTATGGGAGGGATTGGTGTCGTTTACCAGTTTGTTATTTCCTCGATGTACACATCAGTTCGTGTTATAACACATTGTCTGGTTTTCCTCTCTACTGGTATGTCAGTAGGAATGTTTCCCGTGGAAATTCGGATGGCTAGTTTCTGGTGCTTCTGGATTAGGGCTATTTCTTCTCTCTTTTATAACTCGGATTATTGTTTTATTTATCTTCATCCCTCGTTCTGTATCAAATCAATGCCCTATCAATAAGAATACGAGAATATCAATTTATTCTTTTGTAAGGTTATAAGCACCTACTTCTTTACCTAAACAGTCTCTTCAGCATTTGACATCCGACGTAAGATGGTTAGGATGAATAAAAAAACAAATATCCCACGAGAAAAATCATGACCTAGAAGAATCATCATTATTAACTAAGATACAAACAAATCTTCGCCCTTATCAAAAAAAAGAAAAAAAAAAAATGAACGTCATCTTTTCCTTCTGTATCAAAATTCACCGTCTTATATAAACTCCCTTAGCATGTACCTACGACGGCGAAAGAGAGATTAATCGTCTACACCTTCTCATCTCTTATGAACATTAGACATCGATGGATTACCCTTTTTCTCGCCAGGTATTTCTCGCAGGTAATAGAAGTTCAAGGTAGAAACGAATATTACAATACATTTTTTTTTTTTTTTTCGGAGAAGGGGACCTTGCTGTAAGAAAAGTAGCTGTCAGTGGCTGTGAAAATACTTTTTTTTAGGGGAAAGTCATACAACAGCTGTATAATAGTATAATAGCATAGATTATGCTATAACAGCAACTGGTGATGATGGTAGGTTACAATGTAGCTGCAGTTTGCAAAGCCGGCGTCGCAATGCGGCAAGCCGAAGGTCGCATTGTCGTGGAGTCGCAGATATAAACCCACATACATAACCGCAATTGCGAACACACGTATATGTTTACTTTTCGCTTCTTTACCTTCACTTGTCATGCGAAGGAACACGAAAAGCTGATCCCCTCCCCCCTCTCCCCCTCCACCTCACCCCTCACCAAATCGGCCTAGCCTTAAGGATGTTTTTCTCTTCTTGTGCTTCTCCTTTTTTCCTGTCTTGTCTCTCTCTTCATCTCTCTCTCTCTCCCTCTCTCTCTCTCTCTCTCTCTCTTTCTCTCTCTCTTTGTTACTCTCTCTCTCTCTCTTTCTCTCTCTTTTTGTTACTCTTTCTCTCTCTCTCTCTCTCTATCTATCTATCTTTCTATCTAGTTCTCCCTTTCTCTCTCTCTCTCATGAGACTTAATATATTGCCGACCATCTTGACCAATCACCACCGAACCCCTTTAGGACCAGTTCGGTGCCTGGAGTCTGCGGTTTGAACATTCTAAAGTCTAAAGGCCGATACTTTCTTCTCTCTCTCCGTCTCTGTCTGTCTGTCTCTCTCTCTCTCTCTCCGTCTCTGTTTGTCTGTCTCTCTCTCTCTCTCTCTATCTGTCTACCCCTCCCCTCCTCTCTCTCTCTTTCTCTCTCTCTCTCTCTCTCTCTCTCTCTCTCTCTCTCTCTCTCTCTCTCTCTCTCTCTCTCTCTCTCTCTCTCTCTCTCTCTCTCTCTCTCTCTCTCTCTCTCTCTCTCTCTCTCTCTCTCTCTCTCTCTCTCTCTCTCTCTCTCTCTCTCTCTCTCTCTCTCTATTTCTCCCCCCCCCTCTCTCTCTATCTCCCTCACTTACCACCCCCTCCCCCCTCCCCCCTACACCGGCCACCCTCACCTTACCCCAACCCCCCTTCTCGCCTTGCAACACCTTTGGAGGAAACAGCTTGTTATGGCGATCTCAGTTGGCTTTACAGAGGTAGATAACCAGCTACGGTTTAGCAGGAAAACGGATAACCTGGCAAGCATGTATGAGAACAAGCAAAAGCAAATGTGCAAAAAGCAAATGTACAAGCAGAGGGGGTTGAGAAACTAGCAAAGTAAAATAAGGAGTTGGGAAAAAACAGGCAAAATAAATATCTTGGTAAAAAGCAAGCAGGCGGATGGGAAAACAAGTAAAGCATGTAAATAAGCAGACAGGTTAGAAACAAGCAAAGCAAAAAGCAAGCAAGCAGGTAGGGAAAGAAACAAAGCTAAATAAGCAAGCAGTCGGGTAGGGAAACAAACAAACAAAAAAAACAGAAAACAGCAATGAGGGGGATAAGGAAACAAGCAAACAATGTAAACAAGCAGGAGGACAAGGAAACAAGCAAAATAGAAAATTAGGGAACCAAGCAAAATAGGAAATTAGGGAAACAAGGAAAATAAACAAAATAAATCATCAAAACAGGCGGGCGAACAGGCGAGCGAGAACATGATCGCAGAGGAAAGCGTTCCGCATTGTGTCCGAATATTGTATTGCTGGTCCTGACATCTGCGGGCCGGTTGAGAGAGCGCTGTTATGGCGATAATAATCATCAAAGTTCCCATCACCATCTTGG
>BOPN01000982.1:201887-204387 GCA_017312705.2 Penaeus japonicus
CCTGCACACAAACCAAGATACTAATGAGCATAGGGAATGAAGTAGCTTGATTTTCTTACTATAAAACTTCCTTTACAAAAAAGAAAGAAAAAAAACAACAACTCAAGAATATACTTTATAATATATGTGTGTATATATATATATATATATATATATATATATATATATATATATATATATATATATATATGTATATATATATATATATATATATATATATATATATATATATATATATATACATGTGCATTAAAAAAGACAAAAAAAAAAAAAAAAAAAAAAAAAAAAAAAAAAAAAAACGGATGGGAAGGGGGGGGGGGGGGGGGGGGGGGGGAAGGGAGGAAGAGAGCCTGAAAAGAAAATGTAGGAGAAGAGGAGGGGGATAATGATAGCAACATAGATATAGATAATGATTAAAAAAACTCCCATAGCGGAAAAACTACAAGCAATTCATACGAAAAACACAACGAGCTACGTGCAAGCTAAATATTCTTCCACGTACAACACCATTCATGGGTTTAATTAAGCAGAGACGTGTGCTTTCCCAGACACGTGCAGAGAGAGTTAGTCACTATTATATACCACTTGGTTCTTCCTCTTTAAAACATACTTTCGAGTTTCCTGATGCTTCTTCGTGTTTCTTTTTATCTATTTCTTTTGTTTATCTGTCCTATTGTTAATGTTTTTGTTATTGTTGTTGTTGTTGTTGTTGTTGCTTTTGCAGAAGTTGAGTTTTTGTTTTGTTTCTATATATTTCACTTATCTCTGTTTCTGGCTCTCTATGTCTGAGTCTCTCTCTCTCTCTCTCTCTCTCTCTCTCTCTCTCTCTCTCTCATACCCACACACCCACCCACCTACCCACCTACGCTTTCTCTCAAACCATTTACTCCTCCTCCTCCTCCTCCTCCTGTCCCCCAATCCGCCAATCTTCCCTTTTCCTCCCTCCTCCCTCTCCCATGCCCATCCCTCTCACCTTCCCATCTTCCCCTCCCCTTTCACCCTGCAAAGCAATCATGTATCTCAAATCCTCGGTTCGCAGACCATTTTAGGACGATGTTGCCAGATCCCGATCGGAAAATAAAATAGGAATAGAGTCTTGAGATTGCGTCATCGCTTGCAATCGCTCTCGTAATTGTTTGTGTTGCAAGGGGGAGGGGGGAGGGGAGGGGGTAGTAAAGTAGGGAGAGAGGGCGGAGGGGGGTGTCTGAGGGCATAGGAGGTGATTGAAGAGAGAGAGAGAGAGAGAGAGAGAGAGAGAGAGAGAGAGAGAGAGAGAGAGAGAGAGAGAGAGAGAGAGAGAGAGAGAGAGAGAGAGAGAGGGGAAGAGGAGTTTGAAACGGGACGGGGGGAAGGGAAGTTGAAAAAGGTTGAGGGAGGAGGGGAGGAAGGGAGGGGGGAGGGGGGTTATTTGGGGAGAGATAAAATGGAAGGATTTTAAAACGAAAGGGAGATGAGTGTGGGGAGGGGGAGGGGGAGGGGGATAGTACATGGAAGAGTAAAAATGAAAGGGAGGGAGGGGAGGGGTATGATCTGAATAAAGAAGGGAGTGGGAGGGATAGAGGGGGATGAGGATTTGAAAAGAAGGAGAAGAAGGAAGTGATGGAGGATTTTGGATAAGGAGGTTAGAAATTGGGGGGTGGTGGGGGTGGAAAGGAGAGACAAGAAGAAGGGAAGGGCACAAATGCACGGAATTATGATTATCAACATCATTATTATTACCATTATTATTATCATTGCTGTCATTCTCATTTTCATTCTTACTATCATTATCAATTTTACTATTATTGTTATCATTTTCATTATCTTTTGTTATTAGTAATATTTGCATTGGTATAATCAATATCTTTATTATCATTACCATCTGTATCATTATCATTGTTATCCTAATTATCAAAATCATTAGTATCCTTATTACTGCTATTCTTTTTGTGATTATTGCTTTCGTTAATATCCCCATTATATACATTTTTGATATCATTGTTATTATAAATGTTATCATCATGATTGTTGTTGTGATTTACATCTTTATCATAATTGTTATATTTTTTGCTGTTGTTGCTGGTGTTGTTTTTACGATTATCATTACCATTATTACTTTCATTATAATCATTATTATTGTTTTTACTACCATCATTGTATCATTCCTATTATTATCATTAACATCATAATTGTCATCATTATCATTATTATCATTACCATCATTGTCCTTAACATTATTATCATTAATTGCTTCATTACTATCATTATCATAATTGTGATTGTGAATATGATTGCCATTCTCGTTATCATTATTATCATCTTTATCATAACTTTTATTATCATTATTATCATCATTACCATTACTTTTCTCATTATAATTATCATTATCGTTATTTCTTTATCATTATCATCATCCTTATCATTATTGTTACTGTTTTGTAATTGTTCTAATTATAATGATTAATGCACTTAATATAATACTTAATATTTTTTTCAGTGATAATGATATCAAGGATAATAA
>BOPN01000982.1:221887-231887 GCA_017312705.2 Penaeus japonicus
ACACATATACATACACATATACATACACATATACATACACATATACATACACATATACATATACATATGCATACACATATACATACACATACACATATACATACAAATATACATACGCATATAAATACACATACACATATACGCATACATATAAATACACATATTCATACACATACACATACACATACACATACACTTACACACACATACACATATACATGCACATATACATACACATATACACACACATATACATACACATATACATACACATATACATACACATACACATACACATACACATACACATATACATACACATATACATACACATATACATACACATATACATACACATATACATACACATATACATACACATATACATACACATATACATACACATATACATACACATATACATACACATATACATACACATATACATATACATATACATATACATATACATATACATATACATATACATATACATATACATATACATATACATATACATATACATATACATATATAAATACATACACACACACACACACACACACACACACACACACACACACACACACACACACACACACATATATATATATATATATATATATATATATATATATATATATATATATATATATATACATGCACATGTAGATGTACATGCACATATACATATACATATACATTTGCATACACATACACATGCACGTACATACATATATATACATAAAAATAGATAGATATATATGCATATAGATATTGATACTGATCTTTGAATAGGGGCTAACGCGAAAGAAATGTATGTCATGAAGTGCATGTTGAGGCTTTTAGAATTTCTGCAAATATAAGATTAGATATTAAAACACAGACAAGAACTTGAAAAATTAAAATAACACGCAAATCGAATTTAAATTCCCAATTCTTTTGAATACATTACATCAATCACAATACGTATACCGTCAACAGACACACACATAAACACACACACACACAAACACCAAAAAAAAAAAAAAAAAAAAAAAATCAAATACCAATACACTCAAATCTCTCACAACAAAAACACATCAAAAGACGAATCTATTATTAATACCTTTTTCTTCCTTTTCCCATCTCGATACCAAACAAGAACATTCTAAACCTCATTCAGTATGGTTTCAAATCCTCAGAGCCTCGACCTTACAAGTGCATAGTCAACAACCAGACTTACGAAGATGGTGAATCTTTTAAGCCTGACTGCCGTACGCAATGTACCTGCCTGGTAAGCTTCTTTTGACTTCTTTGTTCTTCCGTTACGATTTTTTTTTTTTTTTTTTTTTTTTTGTCATACTGGGCTTGATATATTGGGAGTTTTTGGATATTCTTTGTTTGATTTTGTGATTGTCTGCCTGGTAAGCTTCTTTTGATTTCTTTCTTCTTCCGTTACGATAAGTTTTTTCTTTTTTATTGTCATACTGGGATTGATATATTGAGGGTTTTTGTATATTCTTTGTTTTATTTTGTGATTGTCTTTAGCTAGATATGTATATTGTTTTCGGTATTTGTTTTTATTGATATAGAAAATTAAAGAGAAGAAAACATGTATTCATTCTAACGCGTCTCATTCTACACTCGTCACCCCAAGCCCATTCTTCCTCCTTTTCCCCCTTTCTAGAATGGCACTTATGCCTGTGTATCACTATGCCCGGGTGAGAGTCTTCCTCCCAGCGAGCAATGCCACCACCCACACCTTGTCGCAGTGCCAGGCCAATGCTGCAGAGAGTGGATGTGTGACACAGCTCCAGGTCAGTAATGAGTCTTCGAAAAAGAGTTCTAGATAATGTTTTGTTCTTGCTAATGTATTTGATGATCGCTTAAAGGTCTTTAAAAAAATAATAATAATAACTGTCGTTGTAATATTGGTATTGATGATATTTATTTATTCCATATTGTATGATTACTATGATATAGATTAAGAAAAGGAGAAAGAGAGGGAGAGAGAGAGAGAGAGAGAGAGAGAGAGAGAGAGAGAGAGAGAGAGAGAGAGAGAGAGAGAGAGAGAGAGAGAGAGAGAGAGAGAGAGAGAGAGAGAGAGAGAGAGAGAGAGAGAGAGAGAGGGAGGGAGAGAGAGAGAGAGGGAGAGAAAGAGAGAGAGATAAAGACAGAGAGAGAGAGAAGGAGAGTAGATCAGCAGAGTAAACACAACTCCAGCCAATTCACTCCCCCAAGTTCCCCCCTTTCCTCCCCCCCCCCCCTCAGAGAAAGTTGTCGGTCCTCCCGAGTGCGAACGCCTCTCCGGCCGATGGTCTCCGTGTTCGGTTCAGACCTGCGGTTCGGGTGTGTCGGTTCGCTGGTCCAACGACAATGCCAGCTGTCAGAGCATCAATCAGACCCGTCTCTGTCAGATCAGGCCTTGCACAGACCCGAGGCTTCTCCACACGGACGACCAGAAGGCTCAGGATAAGGAAAGTCGGCGGAAGGCGAGGAAGCATCACATTCGGGTACGTAGAGATATTGTGTGTGTGTGTGTGTGTGTGTGCGTGTGTGTGTGTGTGTGCGAGTGTGTGCGTATGCGTCCGTGTACGTGTGTGTGTCTTTTGTTTATGAATATATATATATATATATATATATATATATATATATATATATATATATATATATACATATATATATATATATAGTCTTTATGTACGTATACATTAGAGTGCAATATTGCTGCGTCATTGTCAATCATGTGTAACTACATTTATATATGATAGTTCTCTTAGTCATAAAGCAAATTAATATCAATTGGCGCAATGACACAACACAACACTGTTTTAATTTTAGTGAGCACATAACATATAGGCAGATATTATATTTTAGACATACTAATCACGCGAAACTATTGTACTTTTAAGTTTAAAATGTTGAAAACGAATATATAAATATTCACCGAAGTATTTTTGATGACTCTTGATAAATGAAGCGACTCATTCTAATAATCAGATGTTGCTGATGATATATTAACAGATTATTTACAAATATAACTGGTATACAGAGAGCAATTAACGTGCGCTCACACACACACACACACACACACACACACACACAGACACAGACACAGACACAGACACAGACACAGACACAGACACACAGACAAGGATATAAGACAGTATTTCATCTCCTTCCTTTTCCTCTATCGAATTTTTCCGGCAACTACCTAACCCCTTTCCCACACGTGTTGCAGCGCGGCCACACGTGCAAGGCGACACAGAGACACGTGCAGTCGGTCCGCCTGCGCGCCGGCTGGTGCATCAGCGAGCGCCGTTACAGACCCAAGTTCTGCGGCGACTGCGCAGGGCGGTGCTGCGGCGTGCACGCGTCCACCACCCTGACCGTGGCCTTCCTCTGCCCTCTGCATGCCAACACGGACCTCCTGGCCGTCTCCCGCTCGCGCCGCCGCGACGCCCCGGGATCAGCCTTCCTGGCTCGCCTCGGGGCGTGGTCCGCCACGACCTCCCGCGTCCCCAGCGTCTACGACATGATGGACGAAGGGCAGCCGGGAGGGGAGGACGCCGTACTCAAGTACCCCGCCGCTTCCGACGAGGACGACGTGCTGAGCTACGACTACTCCTACGATGGCGGCAGGGACGACGCCTCCCCAACCCGCCGGAAAAAGTCCTTCGACAGGGACAACCTGACCGTGGAGGGCGACGAGGAATACAAGCAGATCAAAGCCGACAACTACGAGGTGGTCCACCACCAGGTGGAGTGGATCGTCAGGTGTAAGTGTAGCCACACCTGCGACATACCAGATACCAGGTACAAGACACAAGGGGCGGCTCCGGAGGCGTCGCGAGAGCCCTTAATCGTCCCTCTCACGTAACGCTCGTGGTGCTTCAAGTGCAGCTCCGTTGGCAAGAGTACATCTAGGTGTTCGCGCACTATCACTGTACAAAGCTGTTCCAGAAACAAATAACACAACAATGAAGAGGAGTGTTTTTTTCTCATTATCAATCATGGATGTGCTGTTCCAGGGGGGGGGGGATCAGCTAAGAATTAGAGAATGACATACGGTATTTTACCTCAGTGGCTTGATTTCAGAGAAAGTGTTTGGTGTTTTTTCTTCATCACATATAAGCCTATTAGTATCGCAGATCAAACTGCAGGGAGCAGTGCAGACACAAGCAAGATGGAAAATGCAGTTATTTTATTACTCAACCTTATCCCCTGCAAAGAGATATTAGAAAAAAAGAGTGTCATCAAAAAATCTATATCAATGTCTATAGTGAATGCTTGATAAGGACCAGAACCACACCTACTATATCAAATCTGCCAGAAATTGACGGAAACAAAAAGAAATTAAATATTTCAATCAATACTCGTGGAATGTAAGTGCACTTACACTTTATGAAAGAAGCATAATCATGTGTTATATCCATTTATCTAAGCACCTTTGCTGTATATTTTAGTAATAGGCTTAAATAGGGAATAGAACCGTGGGCAGTGAACGTCTGGTGCGACTCATGCATCTCCTGCATGAGTTAGGCTCCCCTTGTGTATACATATTCATCATCGGTGTACTGTGTGGATATACATTTAACGTTTGTAAAAAAAATAATAATAATAATAAAATCTTGTCCCTTCCGGAGATGGAGATAAAAGTTGTCGCTTCAGAATAGGTACCTTAGGTTTTTGTCTTTATTTTGTGTGTGTTTACCTTTTATCCTTCAACAATATTAGTTCGAACTTAGATCAAGGATTTCTTTTCTTTCCTTTGATTTTTTTTTCTTGTCCAGAATGTTTTCGTTTGGTTTAGTTTTTTTTTTCTTCTTTTTTTCTTTTTTTCTTTTTTCATGCATCTTTGTAGTTTGGTAACTATATTGTATCATATTACTTGCTTACCAATCGATCACTTGTCAGAGAAGTATATTTTATTAGCAAAACATTGATAGTAAGGATGATGACAGGGATAGTAATAATGATAAAAAATGATAACGATGATACTGGCAATGGTAATTATAATGATGATAGATGATACTAACAAGAACTATGATAATGATAATGATGATAATAATGAGAATTCTAATAATCAGAATATTGATAGTAATGATAATAATGATAATCATGATATTGATAGTAATGATGATAGTAACAACAATAACAATAACAAAATCAACAATTATGATATTGATACTACTGATTAAATTGATGATAATAATTATAATTATAACATATATAATAATAATGCTAAGAAATACAATAACAACAGTGGCATAAAGAAAAAACAACAACACAAAACTCATATCAACAAATCTCTCAATAACAAAAAGAGTTAATAACAGGAAGAAGAAACTGAAACAAAAATGCAAGAGAATGGAAGTCGAGCTGATAATATCACAAGTCATATTTCATTCTCGGATAATCCCTTTTCTTGGCACCGATAACCTTAAGCTAAATTGCCTTGGTGTTTAAAGCAAAGCCTTTTGGGAACTCCGTAAAGGAAGAATTTTGAAATGCTTCTCTCTTTTCCTTCGCTTCTTCATCTTACTTGTTTAAAGTTATTTTGTATTATCATTGTGATTGTTATTATCCTTACTATTCTAATTATTTTCATTATGACTATCATTATTATTATCATTACTATTATTGTTATTATCATCATTACTATTCTAATTATTATCATCATTACTATTTTTTTTATTGCTATTTCTGTTGTTATTATTGTTGTTTTCATTGTTATTGTTATTATCATTGCTATTATTGTTCTAATCTTCAGTAGGGATATTCTTATTGCAAATGGCCTTTATAAGTTTATATATTTTTGTTGTTGTTTTTATTTCGTTTTCCTTTTTCTTCTCACTCATTTTCCTTTTTTCTTCCTCTTCTTTTGTTTGTATATTTTGTGCATTATTTCATCCATTATCTATATTCATCTACTTTCTTTCTGTATGTATTTATTTATTATTTTTTGCTTCTTTATCTTTTTAGTTTAGTTATTACAGTGAAATTCAGTTTTTTTTCTGAAGTCGATGAACCCTTAGATAAAAGGGGATAAAGCCAGTAGGGAATACCTCACACAGAAACAAGACGAATAAAAAAGAAAGAGAAATATCCACACTGCCAGACTTAATTAACACTCTCCTGGCCAGTCATTATAGGCTTAAAGGCTTCGATTTTTTATTTTTCCAAAGTAGGTACCAGCATATGCCTAATTTGACGAGGTTGTATTTGCTGCATTGATTTTTTTCTTGTGCGATGTGATGTGTGTGTGTGTGTGTGTGATGACGCACATGTGCCTTTGCAGAGATTGTCTGCAACCATTATTGTATCAGCATCACAGACTTTAAAAAAAGTAACTTTTAATAATACTGTGCGACTGTGTATGTCAGTTATAGACGCGACACATTTTATGTTGTGTAATTAGTATTATTGGAGGAAATTAAAAAATGTTCTCAGGTTTGTGGCTTCGAAAGAATGAAGAGATGATCTGAATTATGACGTATGTTTCCATCAAAAATCAACCGAAATGAGGATCTGATAATTATGAATGCATGTATTAAGCATTTTATTATTACCACGTGTCGATATTGTACAATATGTGACGCAATATTTGTAGGCAGGAATAGTTTCTTTGTGATATTCCTCAACATATTCTTCGTTCATAACATGCTCTTCACATTTTGTTTCTTTTTAAACGTTAGAGAATATGTCTTTGTATTCTATTTGCATAAAGGAGAAATATCAATAATGTAAGTCCTTTGCTTGTTGTAATGCTAACTGTGACTTTTGGAAAAAATATGTTCTGATGTTTGCTATTGTCAGGATAAGGTAGATATTAACTAATGAGATGATGATGGTACTTACGATGAGGATAAAATGGTAATGGTGATAGTAATAATAATGATAAGAGGATCATTTCCAAATGATACCGAAGTTTACAGCAATAATAACAATAATGATGAGAGTAATGTTAATGGTATTGGTAATGACGATGCAGATAATGGTGAAAGCAATAACGAAGATAATAAGATTTATATTAATGATGACTAAAGCAATAGATGAATTATACTTTTAAAGGTTGTAGTAATAATGAAAGGGATGATGATTATACCAACAATAATTATGTGAGTGATAATAATAATGATGAGAATAGTAATAATTACGGTAGAAACGAAAAAATATAATAATACCTATGATAATAATGCTAACAATAATAAGGATGACTATATTAATAATATCATTGACAATAATGGTGATTACAATAATAATCATAATGAGATTAATCACAGGAACAAAAGATGACAACACCATTGATAAGGTTAATATCAATGAGGCTATTGATGAAAGTGATAATAGTAATGATAATGATAACAATAATAATAATAATGATCATGATAACAATATTAATATTATTTTATGATTATAATAATAATAATGATAAGAATGAACACTGATGATAACAATGGCAATGATAATAATAATAATGATGATAATGATGATGACGATAATAATAACGATAACAATAACATCGGTAATAATGAACATGATAATTATGATGATAATAGTGATGATGAGGTTAATAATGATGATGAAAATGATAATGATAAAAATAGTAATAACAATGATAGTAGGGATGATGGTAACAGCATCAATGATAATATCAATGATAATGATAACAGCAAACAGATATAGCACAAGAAACTATTTATTAAATTTGTACATCCACAGAACACCACATCCAAAGGTCAAGCTAGCATTATGAGTAAATTTTTGCTGTTATTGGCTTTATTCTTTCTACTTCACTTCTTCATCTTTCTTTCTCCTTTATTCTTCTTCGCTATTTCTGTCTTTGTTGGTATTTTGTCTTTGTCTGTCTTTCTTTTTTTCTTTCTTTCTTTCTTTTTTTCTCATTATCTTTATGTCTAAATCCCATCTTTATTTGCGAATACTGATGCCTCTTACAGATTTCTTGTGTTCTTTCTTCTCTTTTTTTCTGTTTCTTTATTTTTTTCCGAAGTTCTATTTGTCTCTTGTTTTTCCCCAATTTTCTCCTCTTCTTTCTTTTTGTCTATTTGTTTTCCTTTCTTCATCTTCTCCTCTTCTTCCTCTCCTCCTCCTCCTCCTCCTGCCTCTCCTTTTCCTCCATATCTCCTCTTCCCCTTTCTCCTCCTCCACTTCCCTGTCCTCCATCTCCTCCTTCTCCTACTCCTCCTCTTCCCTCTCCTCCTCCTCCTCCTCCTCCTCCCTCTCTTCCTCCTCCCTCTCTTCCTCCTCCCCCTTCTCCACCTCCTGCACGCGGGTCTGTGAAGGTTACACTGAATGAAGTTCGAGAATAAAATATAAAATGATAGATTAATATCTGTGCGTTTTATTTGCTTCGATTGATCCTGGCAATATTTTATTTATATAGAAAAAGAAAAGAAAAGAAAAAAGTAAAATGTATAAATACATGTGTGTGTGTGTGTGTTTGCGCGCATGTGCATGAGTATGTGTGTGTGTGTGTGTGTGTGTGTGTGTGTCTGTCTGTGTGTGTGTGTGTGTGTGGGAGTGTGTGTGTTTGCGCTCATGTGCATGAGTGTGGAAATGAGAGACACATCACTTATGCATAATCATTTTGTGATGATAATTCCTCTGCATAAAACAGTTCAAGGTATGAGAAGATGACACATACAGTCCCCGGTCGAAATTCGTTTTCTATGTAAATGTCAATTAGAATGGCATTAGGGAAACTATTCATGGCTTTAGCTGTCCGAAGGGGAGGAGAAAAGTCATAACCGTTGATTTGCGTGGCCTTTCTATACCTCTGTGTTATCAATATAGTTTTCGCTTGATCATTTCATGGAATTTAAATGGTTAAGTAATTTTTTTTTTTTTTTTTTATTTTTTTAGGGGGGGGGGATGATCATAATAATGAAAGAATTAAGAACGAAGATGATGTCAATGATAGTTATAACATTTACGATAACTATGTGATGATAATAATGATAATGATCACAGTAGTTATAGTGATTACAACATCAAGAATGATAATGATGATGGTTATAGTACTGATGATAAAAGAAAGTAGTAAAGATATCCAAATAATTGAGATAAACACGTTAACAATAGTCGCAATGATAATGAAAAATAATGAGAGTTCACAGGTAAGTCCTGATCGTTGAGCGAAGAATGAAAACGGTAACATGAGACACAGAGAGAGAAATAAATAATTTTTGCTCTCGTTTCTCTATTAAAAGTCACTGGTCAATAGCACATAAAATCAAGTCGCAACACATGAACAAACACAAATACAAGAACACGAGCCTTGCCTTGCGAGATTTAGTTTACTTCGCACTCTCATCCCATGAAGAGACCTCGTGTTAGAAGGCTAGCAAGAGGCTACATCACCACCGAGTTAGAATCAAGACATTACTAAAGGTGGCCAGGCTAACGGGCTATACAAGTGGGACGCTTGACACCTAGGAATCTACTCTTCTTAACTATGTAAGAGAACAAATAGCAAGAGAATTTTAAAGGAGTATAAGCATTTTGAATATGAATTGTATTTACGAGTTTCTAATAACTATAAAGAAAGGGTGAACAAAATTACTTTAAATCAATGACATGGATATGATGTCAATTAGAACTTGAAAAGATCGAAATGTTCTTATTTTTGTCTGAGATTTCCCTAATTGAAATTGTATATGTCATCTCTTCATACCTTGAACTATATATTTTGCTTTTCAGATGAATTGTCATAATGAAAGCAAATGTAACTTTGACTAAACGGAAAAAAGGAATCGTAAATATGTGATCCATTTGGTTCATGTGCTATTTCGGAAGATTTTTTTTTTTTTTTTTAATCTAAATTACCTTCGAAATAGTTTTTTTTTTCTTGATTTACATAATAAGTAGCAATCATATGGTTAATGGTCATTCTTCGGCATGAGATAGATTTTAGATATGTGTGTAAATCCAAGAACATCTATCTATATTCTCCCAATGGGTAAGAGGGGTGTATATAGTCAGAAAGATTATTGGC
>BOPN01000982.1:244387-251887 GCA_017312705.2 Penaeus japonicus
AGCACTTAATTATATGAAATATGCAACTTCTACATGTTTACAATTACTTTTCTCCCCAGATTAATTTTCTGGGAACACGAGAACGGAAGTGAAAGTTGCAGATCTACCCCTCCCCCTCTCCCTCCCTAATCTTGCATCTCGGGAGAAAACTTTTGCATCTTGCACACCACAGGAAGCTTGCAAGATGCCTATGTGATGATCTTATCCTCCGTTCCCAAGAGCAGGTTGTGAAGCATAATGGCTTCTTTTTTACGCTCTTTTTTTTTTTTTACATTATTCGAAATGTGTATGGTTGTGTCTCAGCGTCACTTGTTGTGTGTGTGTGTGTGTTTTATATAAACTTGTCTATTTGGTATTAATTTCTATTTATAGAACTGTCTCTTTCTAGAATTGTTTAGATGTGTTTGATTTTCTAGTTCTTTCTGTGTTCATATGTTTTTATATATATAATTCTCATCTGCTTCTCTCTCTCTCTCTCTCTCTCTCTCTCTCTCTCTCTCTCTCCACACACATATATATATATATATATATATATATATATATATATATATATACATAATTACATTTTATATGTAAGGGCATATGCATGTATGTATGTGTATTTAGATATGATGTTGCATATATGCATGGATGATAACCTTCAATTGAAATAGGAATGGATGTAGTATTCAGATATAGTCATATACATTATTTTAGGTCTAACAGCTAATCAATTCTTTGTTGATACCTCAGTGATTCTTAACCCTTTACCTGCAATTTATCCCTTCAGTTGGATGTTTTTTTTGTTTTTTTTTAGAAAAAAAGAAAGAAAATGGCTGGCATTAAAACACAGAATGTTTTGCATAAAAAGAACTCTGATAAAGAAGAAGAAAAAGAACAAAAAATCTTAATTGGAATAGAAATTGAATATGTAATGTTATAGTCATTACATATTTTCGATAGCATGGTTTTATTACAATTAATTATGATCACAGGATGTATTACGATGTAAATATTCCTTACAGTTAAAAACGTTATTTTTTCTATGTGTCACAACGCGTCATTGACAAAACCGCTAAAAACAGTCCTAAACAAAATCATAGACAGATTGTAGGATAATCTTGGAGTCAAAGAATGTTTATACACCAGACCTTTAATTTGCCAAAGAAAATTTCAAATTTTGGGCAAATCATGGACAATAAAAAAAAACGATAGTTACATGTTATCGCGAAGAGTCAAAAACAAAGTAGCCTAATCTAAGACATTTTTTTTTCTGTCATAGACAAATCTCAGAGTCTGTGACCTTTCGAGAATACCGATCCCTGCCTAATTTCCTACATACACCGTGTACTCCGTCTGGTATGATCCGTTGCATAATGATATAGATTTACCAATTGCCACGTAGATATTTATATACAGACGCAACTTCACACTTGAATATGGGAATTTATTGTGTTTCATTTGGGTCCTGGCAGTAGCACATTCACTATTATTTTAATTACTATTCTTATCATTCTTATTAGCATTCGTATTAATATCAACATAATTTTTATTGTTAATATTAGTGTTCATTTAGTTCCATAATTGTACTAAGCAGTACATGTTCTTTTTATTTTGTATTTATTTATTTATTTATTTATTTTTATTTATTTATTTTTTTTAGAATTCCAGACTCATTGTGATCATGGCGCGGTTGGGTCTTGTGTTGCTAGCCCTTGCAACTCATGCATCGGCGACGCAAAATAACACATGGGCGAAGTCAGGTCAGAGCATGTTGTTGTTATTGGTATTGTTATTATCATAACTATCTTTGATGTCTATGGTCATCACTGATATATTTTGAGTATCATTGGTAATGTTATTCCTATTCTAATAATCTTCATTTTCATATCTATTATTATAATCATCATCATTATTATTATTATCATGATCATTATTATCATTATTTATGTAATCGTCATCATAATTTTTATCATCATTATCATATATTATTATCATTACCATTATTATCCTTATCATTCATCATCATTATCATTCATTATCATTATCATTCATTACCATCACTGTTACTATTTTGATTATCACTGCCATTTTATTGCAATATATTTTATCAATAATATCATTAGTGTTATTATCATCATAATTATTACTCACTATCATAATAACTCTTCATATTACTTATTATATTTTTCTTCGTCTTTATCAATGTTGTTGCTGTTATTTTGAATACATTAATTAATATCATCAATATTATCAAATTATTTCTACTATCACGACTATTATTATATTCCTTTTGATCATAGTTATTATTCTTCTATGACTATTTTCAGTATTATCATTAGCATTATCATCATCATCATTATTATTATTACTATAAATATTATCATTATCATCGCCATCATTATTGCTTCTATCATTATCATTGCATCATTATTAGTTTTAGTAACATTATTATTTCTATTATTAATCACGCTATTATTTTCACCACCATCATAATTAATACTACTATCAACATCATTATTATTATTATCATTATTATCATAATCATTATTACTATTGGTTGTACAGATAACATCATAACCATTACTATCATCATCATTACGCAGTACCATTATGATCAATATATAGATAATAATTGTTATCATGATTACCATCAGAAATATAGTTATAGAAATATTGTTATAGAAATATTGTTATAGAAATATTGTTATAGAAATATTGTCATAGAAATATTGTTATAGAAATATTGTTTAGAAATATTGTTATAGAAATATTGTTATAGAAATATTGTTATAGAAATATTGTTATAGAAATATTGTTACAGAAATATTGTTATAGAAATATTGTTACAGATATATTGTTATAGAAATATTGTTATAGAAATATTGTTATAGAAATATTGTTACAGAAATATTGTTATAGAAATATTGTTATAGGAATATTGTTATAGAAATATTGTTACAGAAATATTGTTATAGAAATATTGTTACAGAAATATATGTCTTCTCGACCACCTGCATACGTCACCTGCTACCAACGACCACCTGCTTAAAGAGACCGTCTTCAGAGGTTATCACGCGGGGTTATAAAGTTTTCTTGCCACAATCTATAAAACTAAGATTTGTTTTGCAATTAGTAACAATGGGCGAGTGTGCACGAAAACGACCTGGTACTCAATCATATCTGCAATCTTCAAAAATTAATAAATCTTTCGCGTGTTTCTAAAATGTCAATCGCGGCGTGTTCATGTCATGCCATGTCATGTACTTACCTCACTGTCATTCTGTGTCATGCTATGTCATATGCTACTGTGCACTATCAACGCCAAACCATACTATGCTATATCACTATGTTACCATGTCATGCTTTACTATCATATCATACCATAAACTTACTTACCATACCACATATCATCTCACCATACCATATACTATCTTACCATACAATATGCTATATCAATATCCCATCACATAACACCATACAACACCACACGTATACTAATGGAACAATCCTCACTGTAGGTGATAATCTGCGGTTCGTCCGGGATAGCACTGTGTTGGCCCTAACAAGGGTGTCACGAATCTTCTGCGGCGCTGCGTGCACGCGAGACTCTGACTGCGTCTCCTTCAACCACAACCGTAAGTCATTGTGGTTGAGGGTCAAGGGGTTGAAGGTCAGGATGAGGGTGATGAGGTTAAAGGTCAGGGCGAGGATGAGAGGGATCAGAGCTCACGGTCTGTGCGATGGGGTCAGAGGGGAGGGTGAGGGTGAGATGGGCCAGAGCTCACGGTCAAAGTGATGGGGCCAAAGGTCAGGGTAAGGGTCAAGGGTCAAAGGTCAGGGTGAGGGTGAGAGGGGTCAGAGCTCAGGATGAGGGTGAGAGGGATCAAAGGTCAGGGTGAGGGTGAGAAGGATCAGAGGTCAGGGTGAGGGGGTCAAAGGTCAGGGCGAGGGTTCAGAGCTCAGGGTGAGGGTGAGGGGGTTAAGAGTGATAGGAAAGGAGTTTAAGACTGAAGGTGAGGGGGGTTAGGAGTGAGGGTGAAAAGGTTAAATTACGGGTGAGAGAGACAGGGTCAAGAGAGAAGGTGAAGGGCGAAGGGTGAAGAGGCGAAGGGTGAAGGGTGAGGAGGAGGATAAGGGTGAGATGATGATGAGTAAGTTAAGGGGTGAATGTTGTGAATGTGAGGGGATTTCGGGTGAAAGTGTGAGGGTTAAAAGTTTATAAAAAAGGTTTATAAATGGGTTATGAGTGAGGAGTTAAGAGTGTGGCTCAGGTGGCTGAAGGATACGAGTGAGGACCTCGTGGATTCACAATTAAAGCGCGCGAAACAAATGACTGCTCGATGACTATTCCGATAATGAAAACATCTCCGAAATCAGAATGCATGACGACCGACAATCCTTCTGGCCATGCACTTCTCATGCCAACCTTTCCCACGCGTTGCCGCAGATCTGGACCAGCGCTGCGAACTACTGAGCGTCGTCCCGAAGTCCCTCGATGACGTCGAGATGACCTCTGACCCAGGATGGTCGTTCTACTTCCTGAACGTTCCTTCCACGGTGAGTTGACCTCCTGCTGGCGTCAACTGCCGAGTCGTTGCTGTACTGATTCGTGCTATACTGAATCATGCTATACTGAATTATATTATACTGAATCATGCTGTGCTGATTCATACTATTTTGAATCGTGTTATACTAATTCTGAATACTGTACTGATTCAAACTTTACTGAATCATGCTATACTGAATCATACCACACTGAATTATTCTAAACTGATTGATAAAATGCTGAATCATGCTATACTGATTTATACTGCACTGATTTAAACTATATTTTAATCATGTTATACTGAATCATCCTATGCTGATTTTGTACTATAATGAATCATACAATCCTGAATCATGTTATACTGAATTATTAACCATCCTGTACTGATTCATACTATATTGAATCATGTTATGCTAATTATGCTAAACTGATTAATGGAATACTGAATCATGCTATAGTGATTTATACTATACTGAATACTGCTTCACTGATTAATACTATACTTTAATCATGCTATACTGAATCATGCTATTCTGATTTGTACTATACTGAATCGTGCTATACTGATTCACACTATACTGAATCAAGTCGCTATCTAACCTTGCAATATTCATCTTCATGGAGGATATGGTCTAATCTTGATCAGAGATAAATGATAAAAGGAGGGTATGAATGCATAGTCATGGCCACTGGAGATACAAGGAAAGGTCGTGAGATAACCATGTGAAAGGGTAGGGAAGTGTGTGTGTGTGTGGGGGGGGGGGGGGGGAAGGGACCATGTGCGAGAGGGGTAGGCCTTCATATCATTTTCAAAACCATGGCCACCACCACCGTTTTGCAGCACACACCGAAGATAACTAATATCGAAGTACTAATAGAAACCTAACATCGACAGGACCCTTGCTACAATAGTGGATGCCCGGTAACGACCATGTGCTTGCTATACGACCAGCCACTAAACTACTACTCGTATGACCCAAGTCTTGAAAACGACCACAAGTGCTCTGACCATCCTTACCTCCTCCTTCACCGCAAAGTTGGAAAAACAGGTAAATCATGTTTGGAACAAGTTTCTCACCCTAGCTATTTCTTGTTATCGTTGGCTACGAGGAAACATCAATGCACTGCAAGTTTCACGGAGTTAGAGTATAGTCTTTGTTTTTTCTCCTGGAGCAGTGCTAATAGTCCTGAGACAATTTTCTTTTGCTTTTCGGTATATTAATAGTACAATTGGAAGACAAATAAGTTTTATAGACTTGTGATATAGTGTTATCTGTGGTTCAGCACATTATAGCTGAATAAGGTACACACTCCAAAAGTAATGAGGTTGGTGTCCTAAAATTGTTAATCTTCCAAGAGGGTTGGATCTATTTTTGAAGAGGTAATCCTCGACTAGAAGAAATGATGAGAGTTTAGGGGGTACAGGGATTATTTTTTATTAAGAGGAGCTGACTCCTAATTGTCACCTTTTGAAACAAAAATCTGAAATATCGCAAATAATCTCTACGAAAGCAAATTTTATAGATGTCTAGTTGATACATGAAATATATCACGGATTTCTTTTTATAGAGCGAACATGAAAAATGCGATGTACATGAATGTTGATTATCATTACATTATTCTTTCACAAAATTCTTTATTGGCAGCCTGTCGTTTTTACGTGGTTTACGACAAGGACCTCTGGGGGTATGATCTGTTTAGATTTGGCTCAACAACACCTTACAACTTGGCCCTCGATTCGTGTGTCCAGTACACCTGCCTCAGTATGGTCTGCGTGGCAAACTGTGAGTATGACCAGGAAGAATATGTAGCTATAAACATTGTATATAAAAAAGTGTATTTCTGCTTCATTTGGCATTGTCATCAGAACCTCATCCTATACCTCATGCTTGATACTATAACGAAATCCCAAGCAAAATCTCTTTATCATAACCCTGGATTGGAGCAAGAGGTACACGGCAGAATAACAAGACTCTTGGAAGAACCACACCTTGTAAAGATTTGTACTCACAGTTGAGTAATATAAGGCATCTAACGAGTTATGGGTGTGTGCTTGGTTTTGTCAGGACTTGGTTTTGTCAGCAAAAGAAGTCCCCTTTCACTGAATCCTTGGGGAACGATCCTCTCCTGTCAATGACTCGTATGAAGGATGTCTCGTCCTGATTAAACGCCATTAGAGTGTGTTTTTCCCACAGCAGGACGACTCATGTCTTGACTTTTTTTTTGTATTTTTCAGCATACTGTATTATAAAGGGATCTTCTGCAGATATACATGGCTACTTCGCTTTCTCTGGAGCCTTCTACTTCCGCCCTGAGTGTCAATAAGGATATGAGTATTTGTAAAGATATATACTTCATCTGTGTTGTTATCGTTCTTATGATATATTATTATCATTATTGCTATTATTGTCATCATTGTTATAATTATTGTTATGATTGTCATAATTACTATCATTATTGTCTTTGTTGCTGTTCCTATCATTGTTATTGCAATGGCTTTGATATCATCATCGTTATCATTAATATAAGTTTCATTATTACTAGTTATAAAATGAAATCAATCCTGTTTTGACTGTATTTTCTTAGGATGGTATTCACCATCATCATATATCCCAACAATAATGATAGAAGCTTTTATGAAAGTGCTTACAATTATGATGATCATTATCATCTTGATTTTAGCGATAGTTGTTTAAGTAACTGTTGGTATTATTACTGTTATTTTTACAATCATTATTGCAGTTACTGTTGATGTGTTTGTATTTAACTTTATCATAATTACAATGATAGGTGAACAAATTCAATTCAGCCTTAGTGCAAGGACCACACCTTTAATTAAGGTATCAGAAAATAACCGAAGATATACCTGATAGAAAAAAAGAAGTTACATATCCATATGCGAAGTAAGAAAGCCTACTTGCTCATTTCAAACTTGTATATTCAATAGGGATTGATGATTAATAAAACATGAA
>BOPN01000982.1:271887-276887 GCA_017312705.2 Penaeus japonicus
TCGGTTTTACTTCTATTGCCAAGGTACCATTAACGGTGGCCCAACATTTGTTAATAATGATGTTGGAAATAAAGACAATAGAAAAAAAAAGAATATCGAGGATAATGATAGTAATAATGACAATGTTAATATCAACAATTACAATGAATATTATGAGGATGATGATAGTGAAAATAATGATAATAAAGATAATGAAAGATGAAGACGATAATGACTATAATATCAATAATGTAAAAAATGATGTTAATAATGGTTATTAAGACCCGACCTAAAAGAAAGCTGTTCTTGCAAAAGCATTTCGCACAAAATAGCGTTCCTATAACATGACCGTTGCTATTTTTTGAATATCCAAAGCCAAATGTTTACTACAACAGTGTACCAATAGAGTATAAACCCAACAAACCTTAGAAATGTTTTAATTTATTTGTTGTACATTTTATTAACATGGGACGAAGATAGCGGCCTTATGCGGATTTTTTTTTTTTTTTTATGAGTGTGTGTGTGTGTGTGTGCCTGCGACTGCATTTTGTCTTGGCGATGTCTTTGTCTTGGAAGTATTAAAGATATATTCTTAAAGATTTTGTTTCGTTATCAGTGTGAGCGAATTACTTCGTGACAGAATCAAAAATATATAATTACCATTGGATATGGTGACACCAAACTTGATGATAAAGCAAATAATAATGATGACAGTGGTAATGCTGATGATATAAATAGTAGAAATACTTTTCCTTTTTTCTTCTCCTTCTCTCCTTTCTTTTCCACCTCCTCTTCCTCTCTTTTCATTCATCTTTTTCTTTAGTTACCAATGGGAGATCAGGATCAAAAATGTCTTTCAAAACTGGGCTTTTGTATTCTTCCGCGAGGAATTTTGTGTCTGCGATTGACGGTTATTATGTTAATGAAAGTGCTGGTTATAGCCCAACTACTAATACCAATATTGATAAACAAAATTATTACAACAACAGGAATAGTAAGAAACCTAGAACACTAACAATATAGATAATAATAGTGATGGTGACATAAATAATGAAAATAACCATCACAACTAATGATAACAAAACAATTAATAGTAACATTAACTAAACTACCACAACTGCTACTACTAATGATACTGATAAGAAACGATAGGAGCAATGCCATTGGAAAGTGAATAATAAGAGCATGCATACTTCGCAGGTCCATGAATGAATGGTCTCCGTTGGCAATATCAATACAGACGCAATAAGTAAACACGGAGATCAACGAATGAAGCAGTTTCGGCCAGTGCTTCGGTCGGACAGGTCCTCTCGTCTACTCGTGAAGGTAAAATGTGTTATTTTTGTTCTTGGTTTCTGTTAAGTAAAGGGTCTTTTGAGGAGGGTTTATGAAGAGCAAACTGATACAGAACAACGAAGGGAAAGAGGAAGGAAACGCTGTTATACCGAAGGGAAATTCCGCTGAAAAAGCAATGAAGCGAAAAGGTATTCGGGACACGGGCGTGTTTCTGTAATCTTTTCTTCGTTTTTTTTGTTTTGTTATAAAATATATATTTGTAAGCTAGAATTGCTTTCACATATTTTATGAGATAAGGATAAGGAAGAAGAAATGACACAACAATAGGTAATGAGAATTTATAGCAGAGAAGCAGTATATTTTATTTATTATTATTTTTTTATTATTATAATTATTATTATTTTTAATCTCAACACGTGAATTGTTATAAGTTGTCAGCGGCATTTGGACCTCAAGCTCTTACACACACAGACACACACACACACACACATATATATATTGGTTGGTACCTTTACTCCGTAACTTTCAGGGATTTTTTTTTCTCTTTTGAAAAGTCGGAGGCCCAGTTAGCATAACTAGCTTGTAGCACCCAAGTCATTAGTACACATGTTAAACCAGAAAAAGGCCAATTAACCATTTCCATATGGCCCAAAGCACACATACACACGAATAGCTCTAGTACTATGGCAAGGGGCGCCTTTATCCCTGGTTTAACCACGTGCAACCCAGAAAGTCATTGCAAACGCAAACACTTAAATACCACATTACGAAACTTTATTACAGATTTCAGCGATTCAGTTAAGATAACATTTCAAATCGTCCGTTTCAGCAACAGCCATGACTGTGTTCGGTTTCGTGGTGGTGTTCTTCGTGGCACAGGCTTTGGCTATGCAACACAGCACATGGTTCAGAGCCGGTAAGTGAGGCTCATCTCATTACGTTGTATTGTTTCCAGTAAACGACTTACAGAGGAGATTTGTATATGTTCAATGAAACTTATTTGAACATGCGTTTTGCATAGTTAGCTTGATGAATGACCTTTATTTTCTCTCTTCCTTTACTAATCCGGTCAATTGATTGCCTAATTGATAAACAAATAAAGTCCAAATTCTCACAATTAACCACTATGGACATTCTTGCATATGGGTTTTGATTTGAAAAATACCGCATTTGATTATTGATAGATATTATTCTTGGACAAATTATATATGATTCACATGATCTGATGTTACATAATGTAAATAATCAAATATTATTAACGATGAAGTGATGAAAAAAAGAAATAGAAGAAATCACTACATCAATATCTAATCATTACCATGCAAGAATTCGTTCATTATTAGAAACGTATCACGCCCGAAGCCTAGACGTAAAAGTTTGAGAGAAGCGAAAGGAAACAAAAGACTAACGCATCTACGGAATTCTACGCTCACTTTTTTTTCCCTCTTTCAGGCAATGACGTCAGGTTCGTAAGGAGCGGGACTGTGATCAGCGTGATCGAAAGGAGGGTCATTCAGTGCGGTGCCGCTTGTGCCATCGTGGAGGACTGCGTCTCCTTTAATTACCAGGGTACGTTTTGAATTATGAGAGAGAAAGAGAGAGAGAGGGAGGGAGAGAGAGAGAGAGAGAGAGAGAGAGAGAGAGAGAGAGAGAGAGAGAGAGAGAGAGAGAGAGAGAGAGAGTGTGTGTGTGTGTGTGTGTGTGTGTGTGTGTGTGTGTGTGTGTGTGTGTGTGTGTGTGTGTGTGTGTGTGTGTGTGTATGTATGAACAAAGTTCATAGCAACAAAGAAGAAAGGTATGAAATTAATAAATATCTAAACAACGCAAGAGATGTATTTGACGCGTTTCGACGGAGGTCTTCCCTCTCTCTCTTTTGAAAAAGACCTCCGTCGAAACGCGTCAAATCCACCTTTTGCGTTGTTTAGATATTCAGTCTCATTCATACCTTTTTCATGTATATATATATATATATATATATATATATATATATATATATATACATATACACATACATACATATATATGTATATATATATATATATATACATATATATGTATATATATATACATATATGTGTATATATATACATATATGTATATATATACATATATATGTATATATATATATATATATATATATATATATAAATATATATATATATACGCATACACATACATACATACACATATGTATATATATACATATATATATGTATAATGTATATTTATGTTCATATATGCATATATGTATGTGTATATACGTATAGAGAGAATAAAGAAAGGAAATAACTAAAAAAAGAAAGAGGAAGGACAGAGTAATGGCCACCTGATATGAATATTATTTGATTATTGTCACGGCGACAATGTCAGTATAATCTACGATCTCAGTTTAAATTAAAAAAGGGGAGGTGAAAATATAATGATTAAAGTAAATTAGACAGTAAATTGAATTTGGCAATCATATAACAGTAAATGGAAAGCCAAGAGTAGCAACGTCCTCATGTGCTCAAGGTAGGTAATTATTGGAATATAAACATTGATTTAGAGGACCCCCCCCCAAAAAAAAAAAAAAAAAAAAAAAAAAAAAAATCTGACTCATATAATAATACGACGTCCTACTAAAAGTAAATTAAATAATTTCAACTGAGAAGCCGTGAAATTAATATTCGAAGAATAAGCCTGTTCTTTACAGTTATTTTCGTTTTATTAAATCAAATATACAATAAAAGGAAATCATTGTTTGTTCATGACCTGTTCATTGATATTGCCATAGGGAGAACCTAGTCAAACTCACGTACCATAAGGCCGCAAAATCACTACGTATTTTTCTTTTTTTCTTTTTTTTATAGAAATAAAAGTTAGAGATTTTCCTCAGGGGTTCTTCCTAAAACTAGGCATCTGACTGGTAGCAGTGTTAATAAAACCCATAAAAACAATAAGTACAAGTATAAGTCTTTTTTAATCAAATTTAGTCTGTACATATTCATGTGTATATATATATGTGTATGTGTGTGTGTGTGTGTGTGTGTGTGTGTGTATCCCTCTAGCTTTCCTTCTTTTTCTCCCTCTCTCGCTGCTAGGTATTTTTATCACCGAGGAAATGCATACATAGAACACATTTCTTTCTATAAACTTCGACAAATGTCCCTACAAACGGATCTGTCCAATCTCATGAACATAGATGACACCCAACGATAAACAGAACCCCTTTTCTAACAGCCCTTGATCACCAGTGCGAGCTGTTGAGTGCCGTTCCGCCCTCGCTCTCGGACTCCGAAATGGTGGCGAGTCCGAGCTGGTCCTTCTACACCATCAATGTTCCTGCCGATGTGAGTCTTGATTGCTGTGCATGTATTAACCCATTGATTGCTTACGGGTGGCATGTCATACATGACGCAGGAGCTCTGGCCTGACGACAGTCGTCATGACGTACATAACGTTCGGGGATTTTGGATCATTGTGTTATTTTATTGAGTAAAGAGTGAGTGATGATGACAATTGCAGTCATGATTACTAATATCATAATATTAAGCAAAATGGGTTTCACTTTACATCCAAAACCTAGATGGCACTATTTTCTTCCAGCACCAACAGGAGAGAGAGCCTTGAATGGCACCCATCTTTAATAAACACTATCTTTATAGAGCGATGGCACATAGCAATTTGCCGACCTATACCTCCAAAATACCGCAGATGGAGGATATGTAAGCGGAATGAGAAGAGGA
>BOPN01000982.1:294387-299387 GCA_017312705.2 Penaeus japonicus
GAAATTGAAATACTACAAAATGACACTAAAATTGACTTTCCTGACTTTCCTTGTCATCAACAAGGGACAAAAAGGGCAAGAACTGCCAGATTTGAAACCATGCCTGATATCCTAATGCAACTGTAGTTAGATTAGATATATTTGATTTAGACTAAATCTATTGTTTTATGACGAGTGGTAGTAAACAATTGCAAGAAATCATTCTTGTATTATCAATAGAGTATGGAAAATTTTTTTTTACTTCAATTTCTGAATTGTTACCCAAATCCTTGAACCTTGAACATTGGCAAAAAGACCCATCCTAATATAAATACAGAATCGAGAATCATATTCAAGATCATATGACCCTCCAAAAGTTGAAATTCAACCCACCCTTATGCAGAAGGGTCTGGCTCACCGAGGAAAACAACGACTCTCCAGTTGACGCCAGCAAGAGCTCAACTCACCGTGGAAGGAACGTTCAGGAAGTAGAACGACCATCCTGGGTCAGAGGTCATCTCGACGTCATCGAGGGACTTCGGGACAACGCTCAGTAGTTCGCAGCGCTGGTCCAGATCTGTGGCAACGCGTGGGACAGGTTGGTATTAATCAAAAGTATATGGCTTGAAGAATAATTAGTTTTTGTGCATTTTGTTTACACAAATAAGGAGCAGTTTGTTTAGGACAGTTTGATTATTTATTCCCAAATCCCATTAAGCTGCGGTTACACGAGCACTTTTCAAGCAACTAAATTGTCAGCTGTGACATGAATGGATTCTTTCTATCACTATAAATTATGTGTATAACGTTTTATAGTATGAATAAACACAAAGATAAAAGTTACTGATGTAAATTTATATATATATATATATATATATAAATATGTATATATATACATATATATATAAATACATATATCTATATATATACTGAGGTATTTTTGAATTGTGTAATGATTTTGTTCTGATGTAGTAGTGACGTCATTATTTTGCGAGCTGCAATGATGGAGAATGTCCCGTGGAACAGAAGAAACATGATTTCCATTTTAGAGAAAGTGAGCGAATTTCCATTCATGTGAGACTACAAGAATAAGAATTTTAAAAGAAAACTCCCGAAAAAGAGAGTTATGCTCCATCATTTGTGTTGCTAACCAAGAACGAATGTGTAACCTTTTCCTATATTTTGTAGCCTATACACCCACCACGAATTTAAAAGATGCACCACCCGAGCCCGCTTTGCCGCCATGATTGTTTTGAAAATGGAGTACAAAACAGCTGATTCCTCCACCATGTAACCACCCGGATCTTATAAGCGCAACAAACTGACCCATGTGATCGCAACTTATTACCTCATATCCTCATCTCCTGAAATGGGATTCAGCTGGTTCACTCTGGTTAGTAAGAATCTATTCTTGGAATTTTATTAATCCCAAGAACTGGCTGTTAGCTTAAATCAGGACACCTTTTACTTATGACTTATTTACGTAAACCTCTCATGGATCTGTTACTGGCTTTTGATATTTGATGTCAGGTGGAGCTCAACACAGGCTCAAGACAAACATTAGTTGTATACAGTCTGCTCAGTATTAGTCACGCTTTAACCATTATTTAAACATTTTTATAAAAGTTTAGAAAATAACAAAAATTGATAATTTCTATTGCTAGACTGTAACGTGTGGCAATCCAAAGCTTAACCCCTGCGTGTCTATCGGGACAACCAGCATGGTTTGCTACTAGAGACTGTGGTAGTTAGAGAACCTGTTGTTAAGGAAACCTGTAGTGAGAGAACCTGTTGTTAGGAAGACCTGTAGTGAGAGAACCTGTTCTTAAAATGTTTGAATCCCACCACTGCTTATCTCCCTTACTTTCACACTTATTCCCCTTCACCCTCACTCATGATCTACTTCCCCTCACCCTAAGCCCTTCACTCTCACCCTTACCCTTAACACCTCTGATTCTTATCCTTTAATCTCTCACCCTCCAGTCACTCTAAAACCCCTTATACCTTTCTCCTCAACCCTCCCCCCCCCTCTTACCTCTAACCCTCCTCACCCTCGTTATTATCCCTCGTACCCTCACCCTCACCCTTAACCCTCTAACCTTAACCTCTATTACCATCACCCTCACTCCCACTGCCTGCTCCCTCGACCTCTTTCACCCTTTTCCTGACCTTTACTGAACCCCCTCACCCTCATCCTTAGATACCCTTACCCTCACTCTTAACTCCCTCGCTCCTCACCATCACACTTAACCCCCTCATCCTTACCATGACCCATCACCCTCACCTTGAGCTCTGACTCCTTTCACCCTCACACTCACCCTGACCTTTGACCCCCTCACCCTGATCCTGAACTCTGACCCCTCTCACACTCACCCTGATCTTTGGCCCCATCACCCTGACCCTGAACTCTGATCCCTCTCACACTCACCCTGACCCTTTGATCCCCCCATCACCCAGACCGTGAGCTCAGACCGTGAGCTCTGACCCTCTCACCCTAACCTTTGACCCCATCACCCAGACCGTGAACTCTGACCCCTCTCACCCTCACCCTGACCTTTGACCTCATCACCCTGACCCCTCTCACACACCCCTGACCATCAACCCAATGACTTACGGTTGTGGTTGAAGGAGACGCAGTCAGAGTCTCGCGTGCACGCAGCGCCGCAGAAGACTCGTGACACGCTCCTTAGGGCCAACACAGTGCCATCCCGGACGAACCGCAGATTATCACCTACAGTGAGGATTGTTCTATTAGTATGTGTGATGTATGGTAGTGTAGTTTTTGGTATGGTAAGGACTAGTATTATGGTATGGTAGTATAGTTTTTGGTATGGTATGGTAGCATGATAACGTATGATAGTATTTCATGGTATGATATGAGAGTATGATATAGCGTGTATGAATTAAGTGCGGTACTTTATAGTAATATGTATCAATATAGCATGACATGGTATGATAGTATAATAACCTATGTCTTGGTATGCTATGATATGACGTAACAGGCTATACTGTAATAGTATGGTAAGAGAATGCTGAGGGTGCATAGCATTAATGGTGAGAATGATATAGTCAAAACCTCCAAAGAAAGACCGCTCAGGGGAAACAGGAAAGCGCTCTATAAGCAAGTGGTCTTTATAGACAGATGGGTCACTATTTCGAATTCTAGGGCGAAAAAACTGTACTTTTATTTTACCTTAGTCCTCCCCTAATGACCGTTTTCTATATGCAGTTGTGTGTAATTCATGTTAATTTCGTATGGTCTTTGATTGTATTTGAATGAATTGTACGGTCTAAATTAACATGCATTATATATATTATATATGTATATATATATATATATATATATATATATATATATATATATATATATATACATACACACACACACACACACACACACACACACACACACACACACACACACACACATATATATATATATATATATATATATATATATATATATATATATTATATATGTATATATATATATATACATACATATATATATATATATATATATATATATATATATATATATATATATATATTATATATATGTATATATATATACATATATATATACATATATATATATATATATATATATATATATATATATATATATATATATATATATATATACACTTATTATTGGTTATTTTCCGCATAAACGTAAATGAATGGGTGATCACGCAAGAATAAATTCCCAGACATTTTCTACCATTCTTACACAATTCTCCTTTATGCACTATAAACTTACACGTAGAACCAAACCGTTTTTTTCATGTTCGTAACAACTCAATCAAGTTTCCTGCTCTCGCGGTAAAGTCAGCGCGCAAAGAACAGAAGAAATAAAAAGGCCTTTGAAAATGGCGGTCAAGATGAAAGGAAAGACGTAAACATTAAAAATAAATCAAGTTGATGCTACTTTCGCCACACTTACTACTACTACTACTACTACTACTACTACTATTAGCTGTAGTAATTGTGATGGTAATAACAGTGATGTGATACACTACTACTACTAATATTGTGATGATAAAGATAATGTATATATGTATATATAAATATGAAATGATAAGATAATGTATATGGATATGAAATGATGAGATAATGTATATGAATATGTAATGATAATAGTAATGCTAGTGATATTGATAATTATAATAATGATAATCAGGATATTATTAATATTAGTAGCAAGGGTAGTATCAGTACTGCTATTACTACTAAGGATGATAATGATGACAGAAATGCTAATGATAAGAATGGTATAGGTAAGGATAATAATGATGATAACGATAAGGGCAATGATGACTTGAATTAGATAACATATGGCAATTACAGAACTTACAAATACTTGTAATTATGTAATTAAAGATAATCATATTAACGATAGTTATGGTAACGACCGCACCAAAAACTCCAATACATTCTGACCTGACTTCGCCCATGTGTTATTTTGCACTGCCGAGGCATAAGTTGCAAGGGCTAGCAACACAAGACCCAACACCGCCATGATCTCGATAAATCTGGAATTAAAAAGAAATGTAAAATAAATCATGATAAATCTGAAATTAAAAAAGAAATGTAAAATAGATAATGATAAATCTGGAAAAAAGTAAAATAAATAATGATAAATCTGAAATTAAAAACGAAATGTAAGATAGATAATGAAAATCTGGAAAAAAAGTAAAATAGATAATGATAAATCTGGAATCAAAAAAGAAAAGTAATACAAATAATGGTAAATCTGAAATTAAAAAGGAATGTAAGATGAATAATGATAAATCTGAAATAAGTAAAATAAATAATGATAAATCTGAAATTAAAAAAGAAATGTAAAATAAATAATGATAAATCTGAAATAAAAAAAACTAAAATAAATAATAATAAATCTGAAATTAAAAAAGAAATGTAAAATAAATAATGATAGATCTGAAATTAAAAAAGGAATGTAAAATAAATAATGATAAATCTGAAATTAAAAAGAAATGTAAAATAAATAAAGATAAATC
>BOPN01000982.1:314387-316887 GCA_017312705.2 Penaeus japonicus
ATATATATATATACATATATGTACACATATACATAAAGATATGTCTATTTATGTGTGAAAGTACACATACACACAGACACACACACAGACACACACAACACACACCACACACCACACAACACACACAAACAAACCCACATTATATATATATATATATATATATATATATATATATATATATATATATATATACATACATATATATATATCATGATCGTCAGCCTGTATCATTCCACTGCAAGACGTAGGCCTCTCTCAATCTTTTCCAGTCATTCCGGTCTTGTATCCTCTGATACCAGTTTACTCCTGCGAATTTTTCTATTTCATCCCGCCATCTAGTCATTGGCCTTGCCCTTGGTGTATTTCTCATTCTGATGTTTTCTTTGTCCACCTGTTGTCCTGTCTCCGATATATATGTACTGCCCACTGCCACATTTTCTTTTTAATGTTCTTAAATATATCCTCTACTTTTGATTGTTGCCTGATCCATATAGCTAGCTCCTAACATAAGCTATTCCATTCCTCTTTGAGCACTTACTAATTTCCTCTCAAGTATTTTGGTCATAGTCGATGTTTCTGACCCATATGTCATGACGGGGAGGACACATTGGTCAAAAACCTTTCTCTTTAGACATAGTGGCAGACGACCTCGTAATATATTACTATGTGTACTGAAGGCACTCCAACCTAGCCTGATTCGCCTTAGGTATACATACTCGTTTACTGCTTCTAGTACTTCGCCCTGTATTTGTATTTGCTTAACTGGGGTTTGACTGTTGAACATGACTTTAGTCTTTTTCATGTTCATTTTAAGGCCAATCTTCAGATTTTCCCTATTCAAATCGCTTAGTAATTGTTGTAATTCAATTGCTGACTCGCCGAAAAAACAATGTCATCTGCAAATCTTAAATTGCTTAAGTGTTCATTCCCTATTTTAATCCCTTTCTCCTTCCAATCTAACTTCTTGAATACTTCCTCCAAGCAGGCTGTAAACCGCTTCGGTGAGATGGTGTCGCCCTGCCTAACACCCTTTTTTAATGGTATTTTATTGGTTTCTGCGTGGATTTTGATGGTCGCTGTACCATCATATATATATCCTCTAATATTCTGCAATATATTTCCTCTACTCCTTGTTTACGAATTGCATCCAGTACTGCAGATATCTGTACCGAATCGAATGCTTTTCATAATCTACGAATGCCATACACAGGGGCTTCCTATATTCGTTTTTCTCTTTTATTTGGGCTAGTGTGTGGATATGGTCTGTAGTTGAGAATCCGCTGCAGAACCCTGCCTGTTCCCCAGGTTGCTTTGAATCTAATGTATGGGTGATGCGGACTATGACGATTTTTGTGAACAGTTTATAGATTACTGAAAGAGGCTTATAGGTCGGTAATTCTTAAAGTATTTTGTGTCCCCCTTTTTTGTGCAATAAAATTGTTATTGCGTTTCTTTCCAGGATTTCGGAATTTTGCCGACGCTTTGACATTTGTTAAAAAAGTTGGTCAGCTTTACTGCCGCAATCTCTCCTGCATCTTGAATAAGATCTACATTAATGCCGTCTTCTCCTGGTGTTTTTCCTCTTTTCATGCCTTTTAGTGCCCTTTTTACTTCCTCTACCGTAATGTTTGGAACGTCTCCAATTGTTGTGTTTGTCTACGTATGTGGTTGATCGTTTGAGTGGTATGAGTCGCAATAGAAGTTTTCTATCACTTTGATAATTTCATTTTTATTGTATGTCATCTCTCCATTGGGTTTCTTTACTGAATACATTTAATTTTCCCCTATTCCGAGTCACCTTTTTGTTGCCTTAAGGCTCGTGCCAGAAAGCAGAACTTCATTTATATTTCGTATATCAAATTTTCACACATCTTTCTTCTTCTTGTTTAACGACTAAGTCAGCTCTGCTGATTCTATCTTGTCTCTGATTGATGTTATTTTCATGTCCCTACGCTGTTTCATAAGCATTTTAGTCTCTACCGAAAGCTTACTGAACTTTTCTTTTTCGTCTTTACCCCCTATTTCAAGTGCGGCTACCTTTAATATCTCACTGAATTGATCGTTCATTTGGTCTATGTCAAGATCTTCGAGAGCTGAGTATCTGTTTCGGATGTTAAGACTGAATTCCGTCGCCCTATTCTTAATGTTAATTAGATTAACGAGAGGCTTCTGTATGAGCTTTTTGCGTTCCCGTCTTAGCTGTAATTTAACTCGGCTTCTGACCAGTCTATGGTCGCTACCGACATTTACTTTATTGATAACGGTTATGTCTTGTACAAAGTCGCGCCTATTGGTGATTATGAAGTCAATTTCGTTTTTAATGCCGGATGGCGATTTCCATATCCATTTCCTCCCGGGTCTCTTTTCGAAGAATGTATTCATAATTTTAAGGGATCGAACTTCAGCGAATTCTATTAGCTTTTGTCCTCTCTTGTAGTGCCCTCTTTCCCGGGAATGGGTATTTCTCTTTTATATCCCAAAATATCTAGGATGACAGTAT
>BOPN01000982.1:324387-326887 GCA_017312705.2 Penaeus japonicus
TCTCTCTCTCTCCTCTCTCTCTCTCTCTCTCCCTCCCTTCCTCCCTCTCTCTCTCACTCCTTTCTCTCTCTTCCCCCTATACACACTTCCTCTCTCCCCTCCTCCTCCTTTCTCTCTCTTCCCCCTATACACACTGATTCTCCCCCCTCCTCCTCCTCCTCCTCCTCCCCCCCCCTCCCCACTCAGTACCGAATATAGCAAAGAGGATTCCCGTGATCCACGTCAAACCGAGAACAACGAAGATGGTAACGGAGCCCCAGATTCTGTCTCTCACGTCGGCGTCTCTCTTGTGGTAGGGGCGGTTCTTGATGTCTTTGGCGTTGTTGACCACTATGCGCATCACCAACGCGAAGATGGCGAAATTGATCTAAGGGGGAAAAAGGCAGAAGAAAAAAGTTACTGGTATCGATAGGATTTTTTGGTCGATTAAAGCTGATTCTCACGATCTATTGTCTTAGAATTAACGAAGGAAAGGGTCGGTGTTGTTAGGGATTGGGAAAATATGGCAATGATAGGTGGAAATACGAAGAGAATCCTCGTAAGCTCGATCGACAAGACTCACCGCCAGAATCACTACAAGAAAACCCACGAAGACCCACAGGGCCGCTCCGGCAGCCAGCCAACACCTGCAGATATAGTGGTACCATCATTGTTTTTTTTATTGCTAAGAACATCAATAAATTTGCTGCATCAAAGGGAACGGAATTCATCGCGTCTGCAGCCATCGTAAGGTCTACAGTTCAAGATTAAAAAGTATTCATGAGAAGGCATTCACGTGCTCTTGAAGAAATTGAATTCTTCACTTTTTAAAGCTCTCAAAGAAAACAATCCGTCATGTGAACAGCTCTTTAAGAAAAAGGAATTCATCAGCTCTACCTCCGTTGTCGATATGCTACTTACGTGTGCGTCGTGTCGTAGGCTTGACCCCGTGTGACGCCCAGGGTCAAGCCAACCACCACGACAGGGAAACCGTAGCTTAAGCCCAGATAGTACTTGAAGAGCGTCCGCTGCGTCCGCCACACCTGTTGCAAACACGTCAATGCGAATCAGATAAGACGAGGTTTGGCATTGACGCTAAAGAACATTGATGGTGAGGAATATGATGACACAAGAAGATACGAATAGGAGTTAAAAAAAAAAGAAGAAGAAAAGGCAAGATGTACGGAAACGCCCAGTGATCCACTGAAGGAAAGCCTTAACTCACCCTAACAAGGTTCACGTACATGTTGCACGCCTCGACGGTTCCCCACATGAACACACAGAGCAGCGCGTAGTGCAGGAGCGGGCCGACCACCGCACACACCACACGTACCCCGATGGACTTGAAGGCCGTCAGTACTAGCAAGTACGCCAGCAGGAGGGTCGCGCACAGATGCCCACGGATCCTCCAGCACAAGGTGTTGCGCAGTGTCCTGAGGGCGAGGATGCACACGAGGCAGAGGCCGAGGCAGAGAACCGAGGCCGAGGAACCAACGCGGCCGATCCACCTCGCGGCGAAATGGCCATCGCTCTGTCGATGGGAAAGAATTAGGAATGTTGATGATGATAATAAGTGTCGTTATGATAATGTAATTACGAATGCAATAACAACCTTGATTATATCAATGATGATTGTTATGATGCTGATAGTAGATTTAATGAGAATGAAATCAATCATAATGAAAAAGAAATCACAGGAAAGTATTCTTACCAGGAATCATAGTAACTCATATGAATGCTAAAACGGATAATTAATAGTTTTGATTGCGATAATAATTGATCTCAGTTATAATTCATTGATCTCATATCTGCAGTGTGTGTGTTACAACGATGGATACATAATAAGTCGTGGCAATCAGAGAGTAGTAAATTAAGGTAATGACAATTACCACAGATAATTACAATAAAGAGTACTGCGTGGTAAAATCACCATGAACATTGAAACTAATTAGCCTCGCGTGTCTATCCCTGCGACGACCACTGACCTCTAACACGTCGTCGTCCGCCCTGACGCCACTGACATCCATGAGGAGGGAGAAGTACGTCAAGTGGTTGCAATGGCAGACGGAATGGAACGCGTCGTTGGCCTTGAGGAAGCAGCCGCTCGTGTTCCAAGCGCGAGCTGCTTCGTCCCACCAGACGCACCGGATGTTTCTGATTTGGAAAGCGTCGCCTTTGTACACGTGGCCGAGCTCCAATTTCACATACCCTTCGGCTGGGCAGATGCGTTGCCAAAGAAATAGAGGTGAATAGTAGTTAAGGGAAGGTGTGGTTAGATATTTCACACACACACACGCTTATATTCGTGAATTTTTGTTTTCTTCAATCAGATTTCTCACCCTCCGGTTTCGGCTGAATGCATTATCTCTGACTGGCTACTCTGCCCCTTTCATGGGACAATGTGACCTTACCTGAGTGCCAGCATTTGGCTCCAACCATAATGCTCCCTATGATCTTGCTGTTGACCTGATTATCGGCAGGGAAATCGTCCTTAGAGGCGTTCATCGGGTTTCTGTCAACG
>BOPN01000982.1:344387-349387 GCA_017312705.2 Penaeus japonicus
CGTAAGAGGACAAATGAGAGGACATGGATCCCCAGGGTAACATTCTGGACATGGGGTCACAGGACATTCTTCAGGACACTTTTCACCCGGATAGCATGGGGGACATGGAGAAACAGGACATCCAGGTGGGCACGGCTTGCCAGGCAGGCAGATCGAACATGGTGTGGGAGGACATCCAAGAGGACATGACTCTCCTGGATAACATGTAGGACATGGGGTTTCAGGACATGCAGCAGGACATCTGAAGCCTGGATAGCAAGGCGGACACTCTGTTTCAGGACACACTTCTGGGCATGGCTCTCCTGGGTAGCATATAGGACATGGCATTACAGGACAACTCGCTGGGCATTTCTGACCTGGGTAGCACTCAGGGCACTCAATGACAGGACATCCCAGTGGGCAAGGGTCACCTGGGTAGCAAGTAGGACAGGGTGTTTCAGGACAGCCAGGAGGACATCTTTCTCCTGGGTAGCAATCTGGGCATGGGGTGATGGGGCAGCCTACAGGACAGGGAGTATTTGGATAGCAGGAAGGACAGGGCGTTGGGGGGCATCCTAAAGGACAACTCTGCCCTGGATAGCAAGAAGGACAGGGTGTATAAGGGCATCCGAGAGGACACACATCACCGGGGTAGCAGTCGGGGCATGGCGTCGGAGGACACTTTTCTGGACAGCTCTGTCCTGGGTAGCAGTCAGGACAAGGAGTGATGGGGCATTGAACTGGGCACTTGTCCCCAGGGTAGCAGGTAGGGCATGGTGTCAGAGGGCAGCCCGGAGGACATGAAATTCCTGGGTAGCAGTCTGGGCATGGTATTCTCGGGCAGCCTGGCGGACATGGTCCTGCTGCAAAGCACTGTGGGCAGGGTGTAGGGGGACAGCCAGTAGGGCATGGGCTTCCGGGATAGCAATCAGGACAGGGGTATGTCGGGCATGCCGCAGGGCATTTCGTATCACCATAGCAGATCGGGCATGGTGTTGGAGGGCAGCCAATAGGACACAGGTCCCCGGGGAAACAGGTAGGACAGGGGGTGACGGGACAGCCCACAGGGCATTCTGTTCCAGGATAGCAAGGTGGGCAGGGACCAGGGGGGCATCCGGGGGGGCAGGGCTGACCGCGAATACATTCGGGACACGGGGTACTCGGGCAGCCTCTCGGGCACTTCTCTCCGGGGTAACATGGCGGACAGGGAGTGAATGGACATGAAGCGGGGCACGGGGATCCTGGATAGCAGTCAGGACAAGCGAGGACAGGACATCCAGCAGGACAGGGCACTCCTGGATAGCACAATGGGCAGGGTGTGATAGGACAGCCTAGAGGACAAGGAGATCCTGGGTAACAGGTAGGACATTCAGTCAATGGACATCCCACAGGACATGAAGAGCCAGGAAAGCACTGTGGACAGGGCGTCGCTGGACAACCCAGGGGACACTTGTCTCCTGGGTAACAAGGAGGACAAGCAGTCTGAGGGCATCCTACAGGACAAGGACTTCCAGGATAGCATGGTGGGCAAGCTGTAAAGGGACAGCCAACGGGACATTGGACACCTGGATAACATTCAGGACAGGGTGTAGGAGGGCATCCTCTTGGACAGGACATTCCAGGATAGCAAGGAGGACATGGAGTGGCTGGGCACCCAAGAGGACACATACTCCCTGGATAACATGTTGGACAGGGGGTCGGCGGGCAGCCAGGAGGACAGGGCTGACCTGGGTAGCATTGAGGGCAGAAAGGACAAGGAAGGCTTGTAACAGGAACGGAGCTGTCAGGAGCTATCTGTCTCTTCGAGGACTTTTTGTCAAGGAGTAATATGAGAGTGTCCAGAATCTCGCCATGGGATGAGGAATAAAGCTGCTGTTGACCGGGAAGCAAGTGGGAGGCGTTGACCTGAGGCAAGGTATCGTCCTGGAAGTCTTCTGCATAAGGGGCAAAGAGTTCTTCAGCAAGACCTTCCAGGACCGATATCTCCTGATTGTCTCTCACCTCCGAAAGACAGGGTGACAAAGGAATGAGACAGATTCCAATCCACAGGGGTGTCCATGGGAAGGCCCATGCCCAAGGCATGTTAAACGGTCCAAGGAACTGTAGAAGAAAATTAATACTGATAAATACATTAAAGGGGCCTTGTAAATATCATATTTACTAAAACATTGTTATTCATTGACCGATTTTCAGTAAAAAGTTGAAGAGCATACTAAAGAGCTTTCCATTGGCCAAAATATTGCTTGGTAAAAATATCGTCAAATCATACATAAGTAGGAAATAAAAGCTTTAAAAATATGAAATTCAAATAAACTTTCACCAAGCCAAATAAAATGGATTTTACCTGTTGAAAATCTGTTCATAAACAAGAAAGTTGGTCTATAACTCTACAACTAAGTGTTATAAACATATAACATGTACTTACTACCTGGCATAAGGAAAATGCCACCAAAATTTCAAGATTATGTGAGATCCATAATATTCTACCGTACCAATATACTGCACAGCATAGAGAAGATGATTAGATAAGTTTTGCAAATATGGCCAAGCGCCTCGTATCATTAGCATTTACATGAGGTAGTTGAACGGAGTTCATAGCGACAAATGTAGAATAAAATGCATTTTTGAGAAAGACCTCCGTCGAAATGCGCCAAATACATCTCATGCGTGTTTGGATATTCAATCTCATTCATACCTTTCTTCTACATGACGTAGTTATGTATGATATATATATATATATATATATATATATGTATATATGTATATATATATTTTTTTTCTCTCTCTCTTTTTTCTTTCTTGTTTTTCCTTTTTTTTCTTTTTCTTTTTTTCTTTTTTTCCCGAATAAATCCAGTCGGTTAACTAAATCTACACTGCAAATAACATTGATGTTTCTTACGTTAAATTCATCTAATCGAATTCCTTAACGGGATAATAAAACATTCGTTGCATCCTAAATACTCCTAAATATTACGAAAGGAGGTGAAAACTTGATAACTGAAAAGTGAGCTATACTGAGTATACCGATAAGATTAGCGAGGCGAAAACTATCAGTGCCATCTCTATCTAGGCACAGACTTTAGAATAGCTATGGCAACTACAAGACAAACCAACTGCCAGTAAGAGTGTAAATTGCAAGTTACGGCCCGGTATACCTTACATATATTAGCGGGAGGTGAGATAAGGGGTTAGTGTATAGGAGTGTATAGGATTAAATGCATAACATGAAAGGGGTTGGGGTTACTGTCGGATGTATGGAAGACGAAATCTTATATTTTTCTTTCTCATCTTAGCCTTGTTATTTTTCCAGGCATGTTTATTGATAAACGGCTAATTTTGTATCTTTGCAAGCATAAAATCACATTTCCTCTCCCTTTCATAATAGTGTTAGTTTTAGATGTACTTATTCCTATTATCATTATCATTAGTGTAATTATTATTATTGTTATCGTCATTATCAGTAATTATTATATCATGCGATAAGCGTCTATGATTACTAATACTATTATTATCATCATTTTGTTATCATTACTTTTGTAATCATTTTTATTTTCGTTAATATTGTTATTACAATTTCATTAGTATTTTTTTCATTTATATAAGTTTTAACATTATCATAATCATTGATATCATCATTATTATTATTGTTGTTATCATAGTTGTTACTATTTTATGATCATTAATGTATACTGATTAAATATATTCGAATTAGGAAAAAATGATATGATATTAACAAGAACAGTGTCAATGATATTAGCGATAAGGATAAATATCATCATTATCATAATGAGGATGATGGTGATAATGATTATAGTAATAATCATGATAATGATTAGATTAGTATAAATTAGTTAATTATCATTATCATGATCTTGTTATATAATTAATATGAACTAACACTATTACCAATAATAATAGCATTAATACCAATGATGATGATGATAAGAACATGATAGTATTAATAAAGTTTAAAGATTATAGTGATAATGGCAATGGTAATGATATAATATTAGTAATAATAAGGATAGTTATAACAAAAAGATAATATAAATGATAAAAAAGTCAATAATGATAATGATAATAAGAATATTAATCATGATGATGATAATAATGATTATAATAATAACCATGATAATATTGATATTGATGATAATGATAATAATAACAAAAATAATGATGATAATAATTATGCTAAGAAGAAGAATGGTGATAATGATAATGATGGTAATAATGATAATAATACTGATAATAATAATAATGATAATGATAATAATAATGATAATAATAATGATAATGATGATACTGATAATGATAATGATGGTAATAACGATAATGGTAATAAAAATGTTATTGATAATGGTAATAATGATAACGATAATAATGATAATGATAATAATGATTACGATATAATGATGATACTGATAATGATAATAATAATCATGATTATGATAATGATGATAATAAGAGTAACGACAATAATAAGATTAATACTGCGGATGATGATGAACATGATAATGATGATAATCATACTATCGTTAATAATAATAATAATAATAATAATAATAATAATAATAGTATTGTCGTGGGGATGCCACCTTACAGTATTAATAATGATAGTAATGATGATAACCATAATCATGATATAATAATAATAATAGTAATGATAGTAGTAATAATAATGAGGATGATAATGATAATGAAAATAAAAATGATGATAAAAAATATGATGATGATAATGATAATAATGATGATAATGACAGTGACAATAATAATGTTTATTATGGTAATGATAATGATGGTGGCAATAGTATTGATAATGATAACAATAATGAGGATAGTAATGATATTAATGATGCTAGCAATACGACTAATACTACTAATGATAATAACAGCAGTAAGGATAATAATGATAATGATAATAGTAATAATGATAAGAATAATAATGATCATGATAAGAAAAATAATGATAGAAAAAATTATAATTACAATGATAACAATAACAATAATCGTAAATATACTAC
>BOPN01000982.1:364387-367181 GCA_017312705.2 Penaeus japonicus
ACCCCCTCTTCCCTCTTCATCATCATTATATATATATATATATATATATATATATATATATATATATATATATATATATATATATATCATATATAGATATATCCCTTACTTTCTCTTTCTTTCTTTCTCCTCCCTCATTCTTTCTACCTCTCCCTCCCCCCTCTCTCTCCTGTATCCCCCTTTCTCACTCCCCTACCCTCCCCCCTCTCTCCCCTACCCCTCCTCTCTCTCCTCTATCCCCCCCCCCGTTTCTCCTTTTTTCTTTCTATCTCTCCCTTCCTCTCTCCATTCTCTTATCCCTATTCCTCCCTCCCACCCTCCCTCTCTCCTCCCTATTCCTCCCTCTCTCCCTCACTCTCCTTATCCCACCCTCTCTCTCCCTCCCTCTCTCCCCCACCCTCCCTCCCTCTCTCTCCCACACTCCCTCCCTCCCTCTCCCACCCACCCTCCCTCCCTCCCTCACCCTCCTTATCCCTCCCTCCCTCCCTCTCTCTCTCCACCGGTCATCAGAACCAGGAACCTAGAACTTTCACCTCACCTGAGGGGACTTAACCAGCTACGTGAAGCAAGGAGGAGGGTGAGGCAAGCGAAGCAAGGAGAAGGGTGAGCATGAGGGCGGGGCTATGCGAGAACCGGCGAGAGTGTGCATATCCTTAGGGTCGCGTCGCAGTTAGGAAGATCTACTGTCCCCCCCGTCTCACCCCTTCCCCTCCCCTGTCCTCCCGGGGTGTGGCGAAAGAAGGTCGGTAGGTAGTATGGGTCCTCAGGGTGTGGGCGTGTGGGCGTTCATCTTTGTCTCGATGCCTGTCTATATGTATTGAAAGATTTATTTACTTGGGTGTTTATGTAACTGTAAATGAGTGTATTATCTATCGATTTGTCTGTTTTTTTTCTGACTTTTTGATTACATATTTCTTGCTTGCTCGCTCATTCTCTTTCTTTCTCTCTATTTTTCTTTCCTCTCTCTCTCTCTCTCTATTTCTCTTTTTCTATCTCTCTCTCTCTCTCTTGCTCGCTATCTTTCTCTCTTTCTTCCCACTCTCTTTGTCGCTTATTCACTCGTTCCTCTGTCTATCAGTCTTTTCTCTCCTCTTTCATCACCTCCCCCCCCCTCTCTCTATTTCATTCTCTCATCTCCTCTTCTATCGCTCACGTTCCTTTCCACTCTCATTCCTTCGCTCATCCTCTAAATCTCTCTCTTGCTCGTTTACTCACACACTCTCTCTCCCCTTACTCACTCGCTTGATTAACCGAGACTCGTTGGAGCAGGGAAACGAGCAACCAGCTTCACATTTTTATTCTTATATAAAGATTACAGTGAGAATATTAAGGGGATCTCCGAAAGTCCTGTTTGGGTGAGCGGTCCGGGCTACACCTGTCCCAAAGGCGAGGCAGTGAGCGGAAGGTCTGCCCCCTGGCGACGGCTCTGCAGTGGTCAGGTCACAGGTTTTTGCTTGGTCACGTGATCGCCAGACGGGTACCGCGAGCTCGGTCACGGGCGTGCAACGGTGCCTGCGTATCCCTGTATGTGGCCGTGATTTCCTGCAACGGCGGCATTGAGAGATGTCTTAAACAGATCCGTAGTTAATTAAGGATATGATGATAAGTAAAGTCATCAGTGTTTCTTTTTAGAACATATGCAGAGATTATAGTTATTGCAGGTATTGCCTTGCATGACTCCGGAGACCATGTTGGCAACACAATTGTTCTAGTAGCAGACAGGTTACAACTGAAGGGGGTGTTCCTAGTGTGTAGGTACAATGACTGCATGAGCAAGGCATTCTGCTGTGCTTGTTCTGTCGACAGTGAGCGAAGGAGATTTGCTCCCTCTCTCTCACTCTCTCTCTCTCTCTCTCTCTCTCTCTCTCTCTCTCTCTCTCTCTCTCTCTCTCTCTCTCTCTCTCTCCTGAGCCGGTCTGGTACGGCACTCTTCAAGAATGTGACCAAGAGCATGGCAGTAATCACTCTTCCGATGCAGGGTCCTTTTCTTTGCCCACTTCGTCAGCAGTATCGACAACGATCCTCTCGTTAACAAGGGCGCTTTGGAAAAGGCCCTTGCGTCGCCTTCCGTTAGGTTGCCGATGGATTTCTATGTCCTGCTGAGGAAAGTTGCATTTCCTGTGAGGATAGCGACCTTTGAATGGAACGGCAGATGAGCCATTGGCGTTCTAAGGCTTGCAATTGGGCTGCTGCTCCTGATGTTGTTCTGTGTTGCAAACTCTAACACCCTGGTTTGGCAGGTCCCCTCGCTGCTTTACGGTCTGGCATTGGCAACATCAAGCTCCCCCGAACCTTATTTCGTTGAGGCTTTGTTGCCTATCAAGTCAAGGACTCGTCAGAACGGCATTGGTTTACCTGCAGGGGCTTCAGAGGTGGCTTCAGAAAAGCTCAGAATATCCTTTTACTTATTATTATTATTATTATTATTATTATTATTATTATTATTATCATTTTTTTTTTTTTTTTTTTTTTTGCTGCTACGTGTAACACGAAGCTTTAAAATCATTAACGCTAATCTATTCTTTAAAAGTTACAATGGCGGGGCTGCATTATCTGCACCTCTATCGAATCAATTGATGGTTTATTCACACAGGTTTTCCCCATAGACAGCACTGAGTTTCATATATGTACGTATGTATATAAATGAAAATGCATATGTATATATATACATATATATATTTATCTATTTAACTATTTTTGTTTATATGTACATATAAATACATATAGATAAATAAATAGATAAATAAATAAGTGAATAAATAAATAAATATATATATATATATATATATGTATA
>BOPN01000983.1:45000-55000 GCA_017312705.2 Penaeus japonicus
ATATCGACTTTCAGTTTCATTATTTATATAGTTAAAGAAGAGCTTAGTTTGGTTTACACGTAAGCTTATCATGTTCTTTTGCAAAATCTAACTTTGGATTTCTCGTGGTTCGGGTCGGTGAATAATTAGGGATTCTTATAAAAAGAAAGAAAGAAAAATACACATTTAAAGAATATCTGACACCGTGAAAATTTTTTTAAAAAATCATAATGATTTCTTTAATTCTGACAAAAGATCAAAATTTAACGAACTTCTCATAATATTCAGAGACTCCGGCAACCAATCCTCTTTCACCCCTCATCTCTCGCAGCTTACAGGCTATCTCGGTATATTTTAAACTCATGGCAGATACAAAGTGAAAGCATTTTAGATGGTGACCTATATATGTACATGATTCACCTGGACATTTTGATTGAAGACTTCAAAGTGCGCTTTGAAGAACTGGCGAAAATGCAAGTGCCTGAAAGGATCCTGACACCATTTGATGTTGAAATATGAAATGCAGACCTTAACTTACACCTGCCGCAAAAAATCATCGACATGACTAATGAATTTTGAAACAAGTGCCTTATTCAGAAGGACTAGCCTCCGTGAATCTTGGATAACAAGAACAGTGTTGTTAAATATCCACAGCTTTGTGCAGTGGTTGTGTCATTTTTGCTTGCTCTCCTGAGTTCATACATGGTTGAAGCTGGTTTTATTCATACAAAAGCAATTTCAACATACAAACATATGGTTTAACATATGGTTTTAGTCATACAAAAGAAGTTTTAACTAACCGGAGAAGCAGATTGAGCTTGGTAGAATGAGACGACATCAGACTGTAGCTCATTAACCTCCATCCTCCATCAGGCACTTCCTTCACATTAATGATATCAACAGTGTAAGAAGAAAAAAAGGTTTGGTTGTCCTGAGCATTCAGTTAAGGCGTATGTACCTTCTACGTAGTCAATCATTCGGTATTCATTTTGTTTGTAAGACTTTTTTTTTCTGTCCCTGCCATTCTGTCCCGAAAGTAGATTTGTTTCGCTTGGAGATCTCACATCTTCTATTTTTCCTGTTTGTTATTTGTTCATTTCTGTTCTTGACTTTAGACTTATATTTTATCCTATGAAAACTGATTGTGTTCTCTATAAGTTCCCAGGCTTTTAGTTTGGTTTATCACACTAGTTAGTATTATTTCGGCTAGAAATGTTAGTTTCAAGGTGCATTTCCTGCTCTTTCTAAGTAAGTCCACCCTTCTATCTATAACCTTGAAAAAAGCATCCAGACTCTTGACTTTATTGGATTATTCGATACTACCTTTTTCTTTATCCCTGGTATCAGTGTGTCCTTGTTTGTTAACATCTGCTAGACTTTGAATCTTTATATATATATATATATATATATATATATATATATATATATATATATATATATATATATATATATATATATATATATATATATATATATATATATATATATATATATATATATATATATATGTCATTTTCAGATTTTTTTCCAGTTCATTAACTGTTTCCTTTTCTCTCGTCGTATCAGCAAATGTACTTGTGATCTTTTTTTGCCTCTTCCAATACTTAGATTCTTGTACCTCAATTAATCTCTCAACAGTTACTTGTATATCCTTTATTTCATTCTGCTACTGCTCCCTATTTTGGCTTCTTCTTTTAACTTCTCTTTGGATTCTTTCATTCCTTTATCCAATATGTTTATTTTTCTTTTATATGCACTAATCAGTTATCCACGAACTCCTTCAACTTCATGTTTTCTTCATATACGTGTTTTACATTCTGTTACTAACCTCTCTCTACGGTGGCTATAAATACTTAATTTTTACCGCTGCTTCCTTCACCATCATTTTCAGCCCTGGCGCTTAGCTGTTCCCCTTGAAACAAACTGAGGAACAGAACCTAATTCATGGTAGTTGTCTCTAAGTGTGAAATGATTATCATGCAAAATTCGGGGTCACTTCTCGTCTTTCTCATGCTTGTTCTCTCTTTGAAAATTGCAACCTTACTATTTTGATTTATTCAGTAATTGTTCACATCTTCCTCTCTTTACAATATGACTTATATACATTTAGGCAATCCATGAATCGCATATTAGATTATGTCCGTAATAACAGCAGAAGAAATGTGACACTACTGTTGCACTACATTCTGTGTGTGTGTGTGTGTGTGTGTGTGTGTGTGTGTGTGTGTGTGTGTGTGTGTGTGTGTGTGTGTGTGTGTGTGTGTGTGTGTGTGTGTGTGTGTGTGTGTGTGTGTGTGTGTGTGTGTGTGTGTGTGTGTGTGTGTGTGTGTGTGTGTGTGTGTGTATGTGTGTGTGTATGTATGTGTGTGTGTGTGTTTGTGAATGGCTCTACACTATCAGCCAAAATAAGTACACAAGTGCAGTCTTGAAATATAAACATCTAATACAATATACATGAACACCTTTAGCACGTTGAGATCTGTATTAAGACTTACTATTCGCTTCATGAAATAACTAGGAACACCGAAGCAGTTTCTTTGCAAAAAAAGGAGAGACGCTTCCATTGCAACGGCGTGAAAATGGAAATGATTTTTAGCGACCAGATTTCATGGTAAATTGAACATGAAAGGAAAGCGGATTAGTTTGAGAGTGGATGTTATGCCTATAAACGAACGTACATCTCCGTGTTTCGTATGTTATGAAGGAATGAAAACTTAAATAAAGGAGGAAATTTATACATGAAATTATAGGATTTATTTCCCCCGCTATAACGAAAAGCAAGGGCTTTATTACAATAAGAATAAAGGTAGTTATAGTGATAACAGTTGTAGGGCTGTTGCGAGTGCGGGAAATTATAGTGATAAAGTTATGATGATAAGAATAGAGGTGATGATAGTCATATTTGCAACCACTAGTAGGAAAAACAATGATAATAACCATACTGATGATAAAGATGATGAGGATGAGGAAGAGGAAAAGGATGAAGATGAGGAAGAAGAAGAGAAAGAGGATGAGGATGAAGATAAAAATGATTAAAATAAAAGTAAAAAATAATCACAATAAAAACGATAATGATAACAACAATAGTATAAACAACAATTATCATACGAAACCCATAATAATGAAGATAAAAGCATTCACTAATTTAGCACAGCAAAGAAGAATACTCGGCATCAGACAATATTATTTGTGAATTATCCTCTTGTAGTTCAGTGAGCATAATGGAAAATAAATACACTGCTAGATGAATAATACAATTTGTTTTAATATGTCCATGGCATGCAAAATCCGAGAATTGTTTATAGTAAGGATGATGATATATTATTATAGTAATAAGGCCGATATCTGAAAAAAATATAGTGGTGATGATACTGTAGTATGTCACAGTAATCACAATAAAAAAAAAAAAAAAAAAAAAAAAAAAATATATATATATATATATATATATATATATATATATATATATATATATATATATATATATATATATATATATATAGAAGAAGAAGAAGAAGAAGAAAAAAAAAAGTCGAAAATCTTAATGATGATAATGACAATAATAATGATAGCGATAACAGGTCCACCAAGGGATTCGACCTTCATCCAAATTTTACCGTGCGAAGGTCAGACGAGTCCAGTACAATAGACCAGAAATAAACTTTCTCGTATCTCCTGCCAGCAGAAGGTCAGTGACGCAACAAAAGGCAAACGAATCGACGAAAACCAAGATAGGACCGCGATTAAGGTGCTGATTACTGATAAAAAGGTTGATTCAATCTCATTGGCTTTTAATGATGTAATTGAGATATTTTTTGACTGATTTGATGGTGATTTGCGTTGGTTAATGAGGGTGATAATGAGAATTTTCATGTTAATGGTTATAACAATGATAACGATAATGATAATGGTGATAATACTGATAATTTTAATGATAATAATGATAATAACAAGGGTAGCGATAATGATAATAGTAACAATAATGATAATGATGATAAGCAATGATATTAACAATAGTGACAACAATGATAATATCATAATGTTGATATTAAAGATAATGAAATATAAGTTGCTAATGTTAATGATAACAATGATATTAATGAAGTATTAATAATGACATTGATAATAGCAATAATGGTAATAATGATATTGATGATAACAATAATGATGATAATGATAATATTGATTATAATGATAATAATAATGATAAGGTAATGATAGTAATAGTAGCAATATTACTTGTGCAATGATAATTATAGTAATTAGTAGTAACATTAACTATAATGATAAGGAAAGCAGTGATCACAGTAATACTAATGATAATAGTAGTAACATTAATATTAAAAATTGTTATAGTGATAATAGTCATGATGATAATGATATTGTTATTATCAGTCATAATGATGATAATGATAATGACAATAGTAAGGAAAAGGATGATACTGATAATAGTAATAATGCTAATAATAATAACAATAGCAGTGATGATATTGATAATAAAGATAATGATGATAATGCTAATGCTAGCATTAGTCATCATCATGATAATAATGATGATAATTATAATAGCAATAATAATAGCAATGATGGTAATTATAATAATGACAATAGCATTACTAATATTGATGATAATGAAAATAATAATGATAATAATAATAACAATAATAATGATGATGATGATGATAATGACGACTACATGGTAATGACAATAATAAGGATGATAGTGATCAAAATAACAATAATAACCATAATGATATTGATAATAATTAATATCACTACAATAACAAAAATATAGATAATGACGATAATAGGATACAGAATAACAACAATAGCAACACTGATATTAATTATAATAATAACATTCATGATAATGGATTATCTTTTAGTTTGATGACAGTAATAGCAATGATGATAATAACGATAATAATAATAAAAACAAAAATTATGATAAAAATAATCATAATCATCGTAATATTAAGATATCAATTATTATAATGATGATAATGATAGTAATGATAATAAGGATAATGAAAATAATGATAATAAGAAGAGCAATAATGATAATAACAACAAGAAGAAGAACAACATAAACAATATCACTCCTAAATATACACATTTTTGAAACAAAGCAAATCTAAGAAAGATTTCCATAAATGAAAATAAATGAAAATAGATGTAGTCCACCGTTATTAGTAGGTCTCCAAGCCTCTTCCTTGGCTTCCTGATAATGAGAGAAGTTTCGGAAGTTGTTATGGGATAATGACCTCTGCATGGGACGCTTAGAACCGGGAATTCCAATAATAAAGTTTCATTTGCATTGCATGATATGGGTTGGTGATCTTGGCTGTTCTTTTTCTGTGTGTATGTGTCGGGGGGTGGGTGGTGGGGGGGGGGGGGGTATTATGTGCATGTCATATGTATATGTATGTGTACATACACATATACACACATACACACGTGCACACACACACACACACACACACACACGCACACGCACACACACACACACGCACACACACACACGTATATACATACACACACACACACACACACACATATATATATATATATTTATATACATATATATACACACATTCACACACACACACACAGTGCATACAACTTGCACTATGAATTGTCCTGTATCACTGATACCGATATATACAGTAAATCAGAAAATGGGGAATTTGACTCATTCAGAAATCTAATATCTCCTCATAATCCTACTACCATGTTGAGTAACGCAGAACACGCTTGCTCCTCCCTTGAACACGTATCATGTGACCTGCCTCTCCCTTTTGTTGTCTTTGCAATGCAACCCGACCTGTTTAAGTCCTTTTATAAGACTTCCTCAGCAGCTTTAAATCTTTATCCTGGTGACACGTAATTGGATTAAACCCTCTTGTAATTGGATCAGTCCCCCCCACTTTCCTTATATAATCTACTATGCTGTTTTTTTTATTTTATTTTATTTAAGTCTACAAGACATTTTTTTTATATAGGTTGAACAGTTTTATTTTTCTGTTAATATTTATTTCATCATTATTATTATTTTCTTGTTTTTCTTCAACTGACTGGAAACCAAACTGGTAACTTTCAGCAAGGATTATAGTTATCTGTTCTGACATATTCTAACAGTTAAAGAAGACAGCGTTTTTATTTGTATTAAACTATTTAATTAATTAATTATTATTATTTTTTTATGACAAACACTCTCCGTGATAAAGATTGATTTGTAATATTACGATATTTTTTTTGTGATATTTGTTTCATCGTAACTGAACAAATTCTCTTTTTTAGAATTTATATTTGAAAATCCTCGATATGAACTGTAACCCTGAAAGGCATATCTTAAGTTTTATGACCAGCGTGTGCCAAGAAATATTGCAATAAAAATATACATTACTGAAATGAAGAGAAAAAAAGCTAAATCGCATATTCATATGAAGAGAAAAAACAAAATCTGGAATAAAACATTAAAACAAAGCATTGTCTTTTATCAACACGATTATTTTCAAGCAGTGAGCATCGAAGGTTCTCTTATTCTGAAAAATGCAACCAGAAGAAATCCATTGCAATGCAATCAGTGATATGTTATAAGGTTCATGTACCCGTATAAAGTTCCTGTTCATTATCATAAACACAAAGAAACACAAAACAAAAACTTTTTTTGTCAGGTATTGCTCTTATACTATAGAATTATTACACTTGATCGATTTTTGTGCATGGAAAATTGCACTCGGTGGAAGAGAAATATTAGTTTATCTTCGGTGGATGAGTGTGATGAAAGAGATGGCTTGTTTAATACATACATAAAGGGAGAGAGAGAGAGAGAGAGAGAGAGAGAGAGAGAGAGAGAGAGAGAGAGAGAGAGAGAGAGAGAGAGAGAGAGAGAGAGAGAGAGAGAGAGAGGCAGGGAGAGAGAGAGAGAGAGAGAGAGAGAGAGAGAGAGAGAGAGAGAGAGAGAGAGAGAGAGAGAGAGAGAGAGAGAGAGAGAGAGAGAGAGAGAGAGAGAGAGAGAGAGAGAGAGAGAGAGAGAGAGAGAGAGAGAGAGAGAGAGAGAGAGAGAGAGAGAGAGAGAGAGAGAGAGAGAGAGAGAGAGAGAGAGAGAGAGAGAGAGTACATTACAATAATATGATATACAAAACAAAATACTCAGCCACCTTAGTGAGAAACTAACACATTGAAGTTTAAATGATGAAGCAAATCCATAGCATAAAATCAATTTTTATTCATAAAAAGTGGTATTGAAAATGCAATTAGTGAGGGACGCACACCATAAAAAAAATCTTTCGAAAAAACGCTGATTTTTGCAAAGGATATCATAAAAAGATTAAAAGCAGAGAGAAAAAAAAATCGATTTTTATAATTATATATATAGAATACTTTTTTTTTTTCTTTTGTTTTCCTTTTTAATTCCAACTTCACATGCACTCCATGAGCCTACATTCAATTCATGGAACATCTCGGTATGACACATTTTGAAAACAAGAGCAACCCGATAAACAGATGAAGATAGATAGATCATCACGAACAAAAGCAATAAAAAAATACTATCATTCTCAAGAGACATTGATTTTATTTTCAATATTGATCCTAAATTTTTTTATTTCATTTATTTTTATTTTATTTTATTATTATTATTATTATCATTATTTTTTGCCTATTACGTACAAACATCTGGATTGCTTCAGAATACTACAAAAGTTATTATTAGTACGAACCCCGCCCATTTTTTCTCGATCCAAAGAGACACAAGGGAGCGTGAAGCGATGACCGAACGCCCATTGATGACTTCGTACTTTCGGCGTCTTCATGCGGTGTTGTGGTCTGGATTTGCTTTTTTTTCTTCTTTTTTTTCTTTTGAGGACGAGGAGCCATGTACAAAGCGCTGTTCAATGACAAAACAAGCTGAATACATCTGATTTGGAGAAAGAGAAAGAGAGAGAATGAAATAGAGAGAGAGAGAGAGAGAGAGAGAGAGAGAGAGAGAGAGAGAGAGAGAGAGAGAGAGAGAGAGAGAGAGAGAGAGAGAGAGAGAGAATGAGAGAGAAAGAGAGATATAGAGAAAAGAGAGAGAGAGAGAAACAGACAACAGATAGACAGATACACAAGCAAACAGGCGACCCACAGACATACAGACAAATAGACAGATCGGAGCCAAATATATTTTTCATAAACTATAAATCTGCCTCACTGATACCCGTAAAAAAATGAAGAAATCTAAATGAATTATTCAAAGGAAAAATCCTGACTCGAAATGGATGCATCATGTAATAGGAAAAAAAAAATAATGAAAAAAAATAAATATTAAAATAAAAAATCAGAGCCAGGAAAAGCCATAATGAAAAATCCTGGATCTAGCTTGCAAAATGAATGCGGGAGAGAGAGAGGGAGACAGAGAGAAAGATAGAGATAGAATTAGATAGATAGATATATAATGTAAGAGAGAGAAAGTGAGAGATAGATAGATAGATAGGTAGAGAGAGAGAGAGAGAGAGAGAGAGAGAGAGAGAGAGAGAGAGAGAGAGAGAGAGAGAGAGAGAGAGAGAAAGAGAGAGAGAAAGTGAGAGAGAGAGAGAGAAGAAAAAGAGAAGATAAAACAAGAGAGAGAGAGCGAGAGAGAGAGAAAGAGAGAGAGAGAGAGAGAGAGAGAGAGAGAGAGAGAGAGAGAGAGAGAGATTAAGCAAGAGAAAGACTCTGGCCTTCGGCCAGGGTCTAGTGTAATTAACAGTCCACAATAAAGACCATGGCACGTGAAAGTCTGTCTTTTATCCACTGACCTACAACCAGGGCATCGAGAGGTGATAATAACTGCTCGCAGTGGGTGGCTAACAACTAGTGCCAGTAGGTGGCTTACATTGATGGCACCGGCAGCAGAGGGGGGTTACACACCCCACCCCTTCCAAACTCCCTCTCACCCCCACCCCCCCACCCCTTCTAAACTCCCTCTCACCCCCACTCCCCCACCCCTTCTAAACTCCCTCTCACCCCCACTCCCCCACCCCTTCCAAACTCCCTCTCACCCCCACTCCCCCACCCCTTCCAAACTCCCTCTCACCCCCACTCCCCCACCCCTTCTAAACTCCCTCTCACCCCCACCACCCCACCCCTTCTAAACTCCCTCTCACCCCCACCACCCCACCCCTTCTAAACTCCCTCTCACCCCCACCACCCCACCCCTTCCAAACTCCCTCTCACCCCCACTCCCCCCACCCCCACACTCAAAAAGAAAAAAATATTCTCCACCGACTCACCGCAGAAACAGGCAAAGTGTCACAACGTCACTCACGCCGTGTCAACGTGTCCAAAGACGGACGGTAGAACTGGCTTGAAATATTTACGGAACCCTTCGACGTCCTGACCTGACTCGAGTTTTCGAAGGTTTTGCTTTGCTTTTGTGGGGGGGGTGAGGGGGGAGAAGGAGGAGGGGAGGGGGAGGAGGGGAAGGGGAGGATCTTTATTTATTCCCGAAATGCAGAATGGAACGAAAGAAAGAAAGTAAGAAAGAAAGAAAGAAAAAAACACGGTGGGAAATAGAGAAAATAGAAGAAAATAAGACAGAACGAAGGGGGAGAATCTTTTTTATTCTCGAAATTCAGAATGAAAAGAAAGAAAGAAAGAAAAAAAACGGTTGGAAATAGACAAAATAGAAGAAAATAAGATTAATGTAATTGTAGGGAGAGGGGGAAGGGGGAGGGGGGAAAAAGGAAGATATCTATCCTTCTCGAATTTGAGAATGAAAAGAAAGAAAGGAAAGAAAGAAAGAAAAAACCGATAGTAGAAAGACAAAATAGAAGGATATAAGAAAAAGAAAGACAAATATAAGAGTAGATACGTAAATAGAAATATAATCAAGTAGTAGTATAGGAAGAAATATTTACTAAAGGAGATTATGTTCCCAGCGTTGGTGAAAATAACCATGAAAATAAGAATAGGCGACAATGGATGAAAATATCAGATTTTTTTTTATAGAAAGACAAGAGAGAGAGAGAGAGAGAGAGAGAGAGAGAGAGAGAGAGAG
>BOPN01000983.1:70000-75000 GCA_017312705.2 Penaeus japonicus
TCATGTTTGAACCTCATCGGATCAAAGCCGATACATGGCCAGACGCATAATGCATTCCCTTCCCCGTAGTGTCGGTTTAAAGGGCTGGCTCTTTAAACGCGTAGTAGTGCTGACACGCCCCCTTCTTGTCAATTCTTTGTTTTTTTTGCATTTATTACTGTTTTTCTGCTGTTTTTTCGATTTACTTTTTGAGTGATGGTGAGGTACGATAACTTGGGCTGTTGCTGGCGAGTGGCGACGCCAGAGCGGCGAGTGAGGCCTTGCTGGAGAGATGACATGTTACAAATATGCCAACGCATATTTGCGTATTTATCATAGTTATCTTCGTTCTTGACTTATATTGATTGACAATGCCACATGTTTCGGTTGCCGTTAAAACGAAGGCTTTGTCAATTAGAAAGGAATCATTGAAAGGATAAAAAAAAGGTGGAAAAGGGGAAGAAGCAAACTCAGCTGATGACGACATAGTCATATAATACCCTCCACTATCCCCCGCACCCACCCCTGACTTCTCGTCTTACTACTTAAAGAGCCATTGCTACAACTGCAAGCTATAGACACACAGCTTGTTTACGCTTATCAAAGGAGGCCCCCCAAAGTAAAAGTCGGCACATGACTGAAATTTGGCATTGATGAATGCAATCTCGAATACCTTTTCCTGGCATCAATGAGGTGGATGGGCTCCATGAAGTGCTAATGGTCTGTTATTATCATGACCAGGAATGTCTCTTTATCAATAGTGTTATATATTCTAAAGATGAATAATAACAGAGACCAAGAACCTTGTAACGTGAGCAGTTTCTCCCAGGCTAGATTCTGAGAGGCTATACAGGTGACGAAGTGCTAACATGGCCTCAAACTACTAATAATCTGTGAAACTGAGAATGGTTGAATAGTTAAATTATGTATATACTTAGATTTGATACATTTTGGAGTGGATTTTATCAAGCATTGTATATGTTCACATAAAACATCGATTTTCTCAAAACTTGTTTTTTAGATACAAAATGTTAAACTACTCTGTCAGTAATTGACCGATTTAAAAATTCAACTCCATAATCATCACGTTTGTCCAAACTTTCCCCGGTATTATCAAACAATGAGTACTTCAAATAAATTTATGGCGAATTTTTATATATATGATTTTGAAAAAAGAAAGGCAAAGGATTTTCTTTTTTGAATCAAATTTGTCATAAAAGATACGTGTACAAAAATACCGACAAAGATACTATTGTCTACTATATGTGGTTAAAAGGAAATTACATGCCATTCATACTTTCGATGTTTTTTGGGATTTTTTCTGTCTTCTGCAATCACCAAAAATAGATGCACCGCACAAAAACTATGGCAGCTATCATAGTCATATTAATAGTATAAATGCATTGCATACAAATACACATAATGTAAAAAAATTAATCAGCTAGATGAAATAGGAAAGATGGGAGGGCCCGAAAACCGTTAGTGGGATCGAACATTCGAAATCCCCCCTTAAAATCCTCTCCTTCATCACCTGGCACTGTTTTCATATCATTTGCTCGCGGCTGTAACGCGAAAGGGACTCATTTTATGATATGCAAATGGTCCCCAAATATTAACGAAGATGAATATGGTTAGCGAATTCTCGGAGGCGTTTGACGGTGTCCGAAAAAGCAGAGGAACAATCAGCAACGCGTTTTGCATAATATGGCCAAGTTGTTTTCATTTCGCACCAAAACATATTAAACACACACACACACATACACATTCACTGAACCCTAGCCTACCACATATACATATTTAGCAATATCTTGCCCACCACCCCCACCCTCCCCCGTCCACGCATACCACCCAGGCACACAGAGGATAGACTCAACCCGGATGGTGTTTTATGTATTCATAGTCTTGGTGTAATACGGGTTTCTGAAGGTAGGGGAGAAGGGGAATGTGAAAAGGTAGGTGATGTTGGAAGGGAAAGATTCATATACATATATATATATATATATATATATATATATATATATATATATATATATATATATATATATATATATATACACACACACACGCACACACACACACACACACACACACACACACACACACACACACACACACACACACACACACACACACACACACACACACACACAGACACATATATATATATATATATATATATATATATATATATATATATATATATATATATACATATATATATAATATAATATATATATATATATATATATATATATATATATATATATATATATATATATATATACATATATATATATATATACATATATGTGTGTGTGTGTGTGTGTGTGTGTGTGTGTGTGTGTGTGTATATATATATATATATATATGTGTGTGTGTGTGAGTGTGAGTGTGAGTGTGTGTGAGTGTGAGTGAGTGTGTGAGTGTGTTTGTGTGAGTGTGTTTGTGTGAGTGTGTTTGTGTGTGTGTGTGTAGACACACACACACACACGTGTCTCTTCTTTAAATCTTATTTGGGTACTGAAAAGATAGTGAGAAAAGCAATCAACACAAGTGTGTGAGTGTATGTGTGTGTATGTGTGTGTATGTGTGTGTGTTTATATATGAGTATGTATGATATTACGTACATATATACGTGTGTGTGCATGCATTCGCACACGCGTGGGCAAAGCATTACGAAAGGGAAAAAAAACAATGCAGAGAAGAGAAGAAGCGAGGAAGGGGAGCCGAAGGGAATGGCGAGTAATGAGGGAAGAAGAGACAATGGTTTAAGAAGACTGATAAAGGAAAGGAATAAGAGAAATCTAACGGAAAGGAGGGAATAGAGAGGGGAAGAGAGAAGAAGAGAGGGAAGCGTGGGAGGGAGGGAGATTCGCATAAAGGAGTCTCGATGCAAAAGGCAAAGCATTGATTCTAATTAATCAGCTTCAGAATTTGCTTCAGTGTCGACACGAGTGAAGGATTAGCGAAGGCAGTAGCTCAATGAGAAGAAACGAATGAACGCGTGTCTTAAACGTGTCTTATGTTGGATGGAAAGGGCGAATGAACTCGTGTCTGAAACGTGTCTTATGTTGGGTGGAAAGGGCGAATGACGCATGTCTTAAACGTGTCTTATGTTGAGTTGAGATGGCGAATGAACGCGTGTCTTAAACGTGTCTTATGTTGGGTGGAAAGGGCGAATGACGCATGTCTTAAACGTGTCTTATGTTGAGTTGAGATGGCGAATGAACGCGTGTCTTAAACCTGTCTTATGTTGAGTTGAGAGGGCGAATGAACGCGTGTCTTAAACGTGTCTTGTCTTGGGTTAAAAGGGCGAATGAATGCATGTCTTAAACGTGTCTCATGTTGAGTTGAGAGGGCGAATGAACGCGTGTCTTAAACGTGTCTTGTCTTGGGTTAAAAGGGCGAATGAATGTGTGTCTTAAACGTGTCTTGTGTTGGGTGGAAAGGGCGAATGAATGCGTGTCTTAAACGTGTCTTATGTTGGGTGGAAAGGGCGAATGAATGCGTGTCTTAAACGTGTCTTATGTTGGGTGGAAAGGGCGAATGAATACGTGTCTGAAATGTGTCTTATGTTGGGTGGAAAGGGCGAATGAATACGTGTCTGAAACGTGTCTTATGTTGGGTGAAAAGTGCGAATGAATGCGTGTCTGGAACGTATCTTTTGTTGGGTGGAAAGGACGAATGAGCGTGTGTCTTAAACGTGTCTTATGTTGGGTGGAAAGGGCGAATGAACGCGTGTCTGAAACGTATCTTATGTTGAGTTGAGAGGACGAATGAACGCGTGTCTTATGTTGGGTTAAAAGGGCGAATGAATGCGTGTCTTAAACGTGTCTTGTGTTGGGTTAAAAGGGCGAATGAACGCGTGTTGTAAACGTGTCTTATGGTGAGTTGAGAGGGCGAATGAACATGTGTCTTAAACGTGTCTTGTGTTGGGTGAAAAGGGCGAATGAACGTGTGTCTTAAACGTGTCTTGTGTTGGGTGAAAAGGGCGAATGAACGTGTGTCTTAAACGTGTCTTGTGTTGGGTGGAAAGGGCGAATGAACGCGTGTCTTAAACGTGTCTTGTGTTGGGTGGAAAGGGCGAATGAACGCGTGTCTGAAACGTGTCTTATGTTGGGTGGAGAGGGCGAATGAACATGTGTCTGAAACGTGTCTTATGTTGGGTGAAAAGGGCGAATGAACGTGTGTCGTAAACGTGTGTTGTGTTGGGTGAAAAGGGCGAATGAATACGTGTCTGAAACGTGTCTTATGTTGGGTGGAAAGGGCGAATGAACACGTCTTAAAAGTGTCTTATGTCGGGTGGAAAGGGCGAATGAATGCTGTCTGAAACGTATCTTATGTCGGGTGGAAAGGGCGAATGATCGCGTGTCTTCAACGTGTCTTATGCTGGGTGGAAAGTGCGAATGAACGGATAGAAGGATAACAAAAATCTTGTGGATAGTATTAACAAGGAAGTAATGAGAGGATGATGAGTGGGAAAAATGGAGTCGGAGATAATGAGATATATAAATAGATAAATCGAGGAGATATGATAGGAATATATAAATAGACATACAAATATGTATACACGAACACGCACACGTACACATATTTATTTAAATATAGGTTGGTAGATAGATATCTACGTATGAACGTGGATAGATAGAGATGTAAATATATGGAAAGATGGATATCGCTAGATAAACAAAGAAAGACAGATACTGTAGATAGATGGACAGATTGATTGATTGATTAGGAGATAGTAAAATGAATGGATATATATAATAGATAGAAAGAGATAATTCGAAGATAGATACACGGATATAGATAGACAGATATAAAGATAGATAGAAGGGGGAGGGGGGTGCAAAGATAGAGAGAAAAATAGAATTATGAATGTTGGGGGGAGATAAGATTAAATAGATAAATAGATCGCTTGTGTGCGGGTCAAGCGTGAATAAGGAGATATACAGATAGATTGATATATAGACAAATATATATATATATATATATATATATATATATAGATAGATAGATAG
>BOPN01000983.1:112500-115000 GCA_017312705.2 Penaeus japonicus
GATGATAATGACAATGATGATAATAACGAAATGAAAAAAAATACAAAGAGGAGAAAAAAAAGCAAAGAAGCCCCCCCCAAAAAAAAAAAAAAAAAAAATTTCCGTAGTGTGAGAAACCGAGTGGAAAAAAAAAACATAAAATGAACTCAGCCGCAAAAGTCCTTCATGTACTACTATTGGCAAAAGACACTCCTGCTAAAAGGCCTCCAACACCTTTTGAAGTCAGTAAGGGTCTTTGGTGAAGCTTCCGCGCTAAATCACAGCCTGGAAGACAATGCAATGCGGAGGGAACACTATCACCAGTGGACATCTACCGGTTTACCATGAGGGGCGTTTGGAAAGCTTGAGAGAGGGGAAAGAGAATGAGGGAGGGAGGAAAAGGAGGGTGAGAGGGAAAGGAGGGGGAGAGGGAAAGGAGGGTGAGAGGGAAAGGAGGGGGAGAGGGAAAGGAGGGAGGGAGGGAGGGAAATGAGGGAGGGAGGGAGGGAAAGAGGGAGGGAGTGGAGAGGAGAGAGGGAGGGAGTGGAGAGGAGAGAGGGAGGGAGTGGAGAGGAGAGGAGAGGAGGGAGGGAGGGAGGGAGGGAAGAGGGAGGGAGAGAGAGAGAGAGAGAGAGAGAGAGAGAGAGAGAGAGAGAGAGAGAGAGAGAGAGAGAGAGAGAGAGAGAGAGAGATAGAGAGAGAGAGAGAACGAGATGAGATAGACATAAAGAGAGAAAGAAAGAGAAAGAGATGAGATAGACATAGACAAAGAAACAGAGAGAGAGAGAGAGAGAGAGAGAGAGAGAGAGAGAGAGAGAGAGAGAGAGAGAGAGAGAGAGAGAGAGAGAGAGAGAGAGATAGAGAGAGAACGAGATGAGATAGACATAAAGAGAAAAGAAAAGAAAGAGATGAGATGAATATGTAGACAAAAAGAAACAGAGAGAGAGAGAGAGAGAGAGAGAGAGAGAGAGAGAGAGAGAGAGAGAGAGAGAGAGAGAGAGAGAGAGAGAGAACAGAGAGAGAGAGAGAGAGAGAGAGAGAGAGAGAGAGAGAGAGAGAGAGAGAGAGAGAGAGAGAGAGAGAGAGAGAGAGAGAGAGAGAGAACAGAGAGACAGACACCGGTAGACAGAGATAGACAACAGATAGACAGACACCAATACATAACCTAAGACACGAAGGTTCTGCAAAATTGAAAAGGAGACGAAATTAATGATAATGACGTAAATAATGTCACGATTAGATTAGCAATTAATAATAATGGTCGTGACAATAATAGAGAGATGAGATCATGATAGCGAGAATGAGTATGGAAGGAGTGCGTGTATGGAAATTAACAGAATGCATAACAGTGCTGGTTGGAATTAGATATGTAGATCGCGGTAGACACCTTTGATAACAACAGACTGTTATTATGAATGAGTATGTCAAGTAATTAAGATAACGTAGCATATGGCAACACAGAAGAGACGTAACTGTCATTATCTAAAAGGATAACACACTCCGCCGTAGTCTGTAATACAGTTATATACTTCACTTTGTACATATACTATGTGTGTGTGTAAGTATGTGTGTGTATGTGTGCACGTTTGAGTGTATATTCATGCGAGTACGTCGTGTGCACGCCGGCAGGCATGTGTGTGTATTTAAGCGGCCATGCGTGTATCATCCATACAGCTTTTGCTAGCTCTATCTGTATCTCCCGGGCGGAGGATCATCAAATCCCAGGCCTGCAGGCGCGCGGCAACAGCGCAACATCAAAAACCAAACCATCCATCCACCGCGGCTGACTCGACCTTAAAAACGGAGTCAATTAGTTTTGAATATACTCCACTCGAAGGCACACTTATCGCTCATTTCTGTGCGTTAAAAAGACTTCAAGCTGAGGTGGAAAGGACCGGAAATAGAAAGTGGGTGAGTTGTGTACAGTGCGAGTCGAGGCGGACTTGAGTGTTGTGGCCTTCCACCTAATTCTTAGGTGAGATAGTGCAGTGTAGGTGTGGTATCTTTTGCGTGGATTTTGTTTATATGCACTCACGGGTGTGGGTTTGTTTTACTTGAGTTTCTTCATGAACATAAATGTCTAGAATATGCGTACGTACATAACGAACATACCTCATACCTCTCATACGGATGTACACTCACCTATCGCTTCACAAACACATACACACACACACACACACACGAACACGAACGCCATACGCTCCCGGGCACAACACCCTCTAACCCCGACACCCCACACTCCTTCCACTCAGGCCCCACCCCCATATGAAACCCCCGCCCTTACACCCATGCATCAGCAACGAGCAGACAAAGACATCATCAAGCGCCCAGATTTCAAGGCCGGGAGAAGCGACACAGAAAATCAAGGAAGGTTGCAAAGCGCTCAAGCACCGTCCGTGATTCCCGACTGACTGACTGACGGACTGACTGGCTGACTGGCTGGCTGGCTGGCTGGCTGGCTTTTGGACGGCGGGGAGGTGGGGGAGGGGTATAGGGACGGGGGAGGGGGAAGGAGACAAAG
>BOPN01000983.1:172500-175000 GCA_017312705.2 Penaeus japonicus
TATGTATATATGTTTATATGCATATACATATACAAATAATCGGACCAAAAACAAATATTTCCACTGAAGTCCAACTGTTCAAAATCTCATTGCACGGAATACCTCAGTTTCCTCCTCCTCCAAAATGCTAAATGTCTGCAGATACTCGCATTGAACATCGAATTCGGAACATACACTATATATTACCCCCCCCCCCCCCCCCCCCCATCCCCATCCCTACCTCCCCCACTCCTACCTCCCTTGCCCCTCCGCCAAAGCGTTACGGCCGTTGCATTAAAGTAGCTCCGGCACAAAATGAGCCGAAAACAGGTCAAACTTGCCTATATGCAAGATATGCAACACATACAGAGCGGTTTCCCTTGCCGTTCGCAACACACGGTCGCGCTAAAACAACGTAAGGAATGTATCCTACGTGTGCACTGTGCTGCAAGTGATACATGACGTCACACATGTACGCGCACCAACATAACATTATCGGCATTTGCAACATTGTGTAATATACGCTATTTCTCTGCAACGTAATGGCGATAGTTATTAAGGACAGCGCGGTTGCATCCCTTCACTGCCCAATGCCTTGAGCGCGGGGGACAATGTGTGTGCATGTGGGCTTAGCAATAATAATAACAGGCATTGTGGTGATATTGGTGTATTTAGACGCCATGAAAATGATCTCATGGAAAGGTGAGCTGACCGAGCAACGCGAATCTTTGTTTTGTGTGAAATTGTTATGAAAAAAATAGGGAAAAAATATCAGTCCGTGTGGATAAATAGATGGAGAAAATTCAGATAGATAGATGGATAGAACGTAGGTTGTGAGATGAAAATGTAGAATGCAGATAGAAATATAGATAGATATTGATGCATATGTGTATATATAGATACAGATAAGTCTGTAGATAGATAGAGAGATAGGTATATATATATATATATAGTTCAGTAGATGCAGATGTACACACACACACACACACACACACATCCACACACACACACACACACCTCTCTTTCTTCCATTTTAAATAAGTTCATCAAATTAGAATATACAATCTCCGCGAAGAAGAAGAAGAAGAAAAAAAAAAGTGAACATCGAAATGAATTATTCAAGAAAATCCTTCATCCGTTTCCAAGGCATTAACGATGTTGTGGAATCTGAAAATCTGTGATAATCCCGAAATTGAGATCACAGCTGGCCGTGTGCGTGCTATCGTCCTGATTAATAAAGACGAAATGCATATTATCATGCAGCAGGCAAATAATAATTGAGATAATGTCCGCTGTTTAACTTTGGGGGGAAAATTCCGAAAGATTTTTTTTTTTTTTTTTTTTTCTTTTTTAGTTCTTGTTCTTTACACGATTGCACGAGGACGCCGAATGCCCGCCAGCCGCAATGCCGCTTGCAGGCTTGGTAGAACTCAGTCCTGATTAGGCCGTATTTTTTGTTTCTCTTTCTTTTATTACTTTCTATAATTTCATACATAAATTTTTTTTCGTTCGTTTTATTTATTTTTTTTCTTGCTTCATTAAGCTTTTTTTTCTTGTTGAGACTGGCCTGATGAGTCGATTTTCTTGGGTCAACATAAAAAAGGAAAGAAAAAAGAAAACAAAAAAGAAAAGTGAAAAAAAAGAAAAATAATGTATATAGGGAGAAAGAGATCCCCTTTTTTTCTTTCTATCCTTTCCTCACCTTCCCTTAATCTCCCTTCCCTTCGCTCCTCTCCATTCCCCCTCCCCTTTTCCTTTCACTCCCCTCCCCTCTCCCCTCTCCCCACATTAATTCTCCCCCTCCTCTGCTTCTTCCTTCCCCTTCCCCTCCCCCTACCCACCCTTTTTACATTTATTTTATCGAAAAAACAAACAAAAAGAAACGAAGAAGTACCAATAGAAAGAAAGGTAAATTCTGCACTGATATATCGTAGCATAACGAGGGCAAGGGTAAGGGAGGAGTGGATAAGGGGGGAGGGGATAAAGGGAAGAGGGGCAAGGTGGAGGAGGAGAGGGAGGGGGAGATCGAAGAAGGCACGGAGGTAAGAGGGAGGGAGGGAGAGGAAGTGGAGGGGGAGAGATAAGGGGGAAGGAGGGGGGAAGGGGAAGAGAGAGAGAGAGAGAGGGGAAGGAAGCAAATGGAAGGGGGAGAAGGGAGGGGAGAAGGGTGGGAGGCAGGCAATAGGAAGGGGAAGGGGTGGAGGGGAGGTAGAGGGAGAGGGGAGAGGGGAGGAGCGGGGGGGGGGGGGGGGTGAAGTCCGCTGAAGTTTCCAAAGGAAATTCTTAGACTAGTGAACTTACATGTTCTCTGTGCGTCCGGACCCCGGTGACTTGCGCAGGCATTCGCTCGAGGAAAGCTTTTCTATGCTTGGGAGAGGTATGTGGCGTGTCATGCAATGCTTCAACTCTCCGTTTCCCTTGTGGTTGTCATGCATTTTGGACCTTTTCTTCGGTTGTCATGAGATTTTGCCTCTTTCCTTTGGCTGTCATGCAATGCTTTGCCATTTTCATGGTAGTTGCA
>BOPN01000983.1:205000-217500 GCA_017312705.2 Penaeus japonicus
GAGGGTGAGGGTGAGGGTGAGGGTGAGGGTGAGGTGTAGGGGGAAGGGGAAAGGGAGGGGGGTGTAAAATAGAATTAGGATGCGTTAACACTATATAACTTTAAATCCTCTTACTCTTGATATTGCCTCCAGTCAACTACCTCTCATTTATTATTGCTCTACTTGTTGCCCTCTGCAATAGTAGGATTTCCTCTATGTCCAGGAGCTATCATAATAACACAGGAATGTATCCTTGGTACTCGAGCAGGGCATTTTGAACCCTTTAACGCCATGAATTTAATCGCGAGATCGCAGCTACGACAGTAAACTCTAACGTTTTAAAACACAACAAACCGGAAGTACCCCGATACGAAAATATCTACGACCGATATGAATTTGTAATGGCGAGGAGATCGTAATGAATAAATTAATAAGATTAATGTTTAATCAATATGATGCATTTATTGATTTCCAGATTGGTTTATGATCAGTGCCCCCTTAAACTTGCAGGATTGATTGAATGGCTTGTAATACTATACGTCTGCACCTTCCCTCTTGCAATATTACCCCCCCCCACCCCACGCCCACCTCCCGCGGATTGCAATGCCAGTAACAACTTGCCTCCGGTATCATAATGAAAGGGATTTCGCGCAAGATCTAATCACGTTTAATTCGATTGCGCAGTCATCACCATCATCACTATCATTGTCACGCGCACTATGCAGTTCGGAAGACCAATATCTGATCAATAGGTTATAACTTATTTACACTACGAGACTCAAGCACGCTAAATGTGCATCTACTGCAACATTGCAATCATCCGTGCAAGCCTGTCAACTAGACCCCTAAAGATAGATGTTGCTGTTTTCACGAAGAAACAACCAGCGAGGCATTGGTCGGTCGTTCTATTTCTCTTCAAATACTCTAACACAACAACGTACGCTCCATAAATTATTCACAGCTGCTCACTCATGCATCCGGAAAGACGTAGTTATTCTTTGCAAGACTCAACATTATCTGCAATAAAGTGAAACATGTTCCCATGAGACCGCGCAGCCCCCTGGAGAATCAACAGGGCTTTAGTAACAAAAGCCGTGTACATTTGCAACATTCATGAATATCCTGGATAATAATATCTTCCATTTCCGGTTCTAACATTCCCTTGCAATTATAATGAATAAACGTGTAACACAGAAACACAATATTTACCTGTTAAACATTTTGAAATGCATTAACTATCTTTAATAAAAACAATATTTACATCTTCTAAGTAACACGCTTCGACACGAATTACGTGGCTGCAACACGACAGACATCACAACGGCATTCCTATCACCATAGCGCAAAGTTTGTTATTTTTATCACTACAACGCTGGAGTTACAGAATGCTACAACAGCGGTTCGGAAGAGTAGCTTTGTGCACGATAGACTAGTCGAAAATTACTCTGGATTTTTTATTGATTGTTTGTTTGTTTGTTTTTTGTAATGTTGTTCCCAATGAGGTTGCCGAATAGCTTGAAACAAAGTAAACAAACAATCAAGTGGGATATCCAATGCATTGTGTGTTCAACATTGCAAAATAGAAAGGATGAACATATTGGCGAACTAAATAGTCTGGCCTGGAATTAATCAACTATGACAAGGAATAATGAGGAGGATATTGCAGAGCTGCAACACACTGACATGTACCAGGAATGGAACAACAAAACTGTTAAGCACGGCAATGTCATAGCGCTCTCAGTCATAATGAAAATTGCGCCATAACAGAAGCAACTGCAGATACCTTTCACAACGAATTATTGAATTAGAATTTGATAAGGATTCAATTCACAAACAAATAGATTCTTTTGAACGAAAGTAACGAAAGGAAAAAGAAAATCACATTTAAGGTCCATCAGAGACACTGTAAAATCACTATATGCCCTTTCTAACAGCATATTGCATTTTTGTCCTTGCAGCCATTGACACTGCCTTGTATATCTCTACTGATTAACTCAACCGAAAAGATTAATTAAATCTATGAAATGTCCACTTGATGAAGTATCACATGCATTAACAGATAAACGCCATTTACCAGTCGAATGATTAGATGTTACCAAGTACAGTGCATTAATTATCTCTCCAGCATGTCCAATTAGCATACAGATAGTAGTGTTCCATTGTCACCCCCTCTCCCTCATCCTATCTATGTAAATTAATTCGCTAATCTAATCACACTCGGAAATACTCTGAAAGTAAGCCAGCCACTTAGATATAAAGGATCCAAGTCTCTGTTAGCACTTGGATTTGGCTTGGGATTCAACCCAAGGGAAAAGTACTGTGTGTATAAACGATGCAGGAACCAAATACGTACAAGTGGAATTGCAATCATTTCCTAATTGTATTTTTTTCTTCCATTACTGTTGATATTATCATTAGTTGGATTGAGCAGCATTATGCAAACATGATTGTACATTTCTGAAAATATTCAGAATCTCTCTGCAGACAATACAATTACGAAAATTAAGGTCAATTGCTGATCTACTCATTTGGTCTAATGAGGAAAAAGAGAGAGAGAGAAAAAAGAAAAGAGGAAGGAATATAATAATTTTCACGGTTTCTGCGAGATTAATGTAATGATTACATATTGCTATATAATTTACATGACCGCATTACTGTTAAAAAGGGTAAGCATGAAAATATTTAAAGTTTAGACATGGAGTCCTTATAAAGATAAAGGATAATATTAAAGCTTATGTATATATGATATATATATATATATATATATATATATATATATATATATATATATATATATATCATAATATAATCAGGTCAAATGTCTTGATACAGCGCCTTTGTCAACACGATACTATCCCTATACCACCACCATTTTGATACTCGTCCCTCGATTCCGGTATTCAATTCTCACAAGATTATTTAATCGGGGTTAAACTCCCAGATTCAGTTCGTAATCGAAGGGATATCAATAACTCCAGACTAACTTTACCCCTGTAAGGAAGAAGACAAGGCTATTCAAAGCACTAGTTCTGACACTTTACTCTTACATACAACCTCCGGCCCAAGTTTTTGGTGTCGTAAATAAGGCTCGAATTCCTTTCCATTGCAAGTCTCCTGTAATTTGGCTTACCTGTAATTTCATGGGTTATTTGGATACCGATCCCTTCTAATACTGGTGACCTGATAGGCTTTTATTCGTAGTTGTATGAGTTTTTAATCGATTTTTGAGTCAGCTCCACATCAAGCTTGAAGCTACAGGTTTATTGTGTCTCTCGACGATCTGGTTTCCGGTATTATCGTGTCTGCTGTGGAATTCTAGATTCACTTTGAAGATAGAAGATTATGAACATTTCACGTGTCTTCCCCTCTGCCCTATCTCCCGTCTCTGTAATGGATAGATAAATGAATAGATGAATAGATAGATAGATAGATAAGTAAATATATAAATAAATAAAAAGAGAGATCGATAGATTGATAGACAGATAGATGCATAAATAAGTCAATATATAAAGAAATTGATGATAAAATAAATTGAATTAATAAATGATTAGACTGATAATGAAATACATAACATGAATGAATAAATAGATTGATAATGGAATAAATTAGATTAAATAGATAATAAATAAATGGATAAATAAATTTATCAGGTAATGGATTAATAAATTTAAAAAAAAGAAAATTCTCATCGGGTACACATTTGATAACTCAAATATACCCGAGGATTAATAAAATGAAGTCGTATTAGTAACTTATCCTCAGCATAACCAACATACCAAACAACCACACAATACAACAGGCACCATAAGAAATTCATCATATCCAAACAGACACACACACATAACATAGACGAAGCAACATATGTGTGTCTTCCCAACCCAACAGGCAGGTCCTCCTAGTGTCAAGCAATAACATGTCCATCCCCCTGTGTTTGCTGACCGGTCGACCCCCTCCCATTAATTTCCCTCACACCGCATTTCTTGTCCTATTATGTTCCATCCATCAATCCTCGTCTACTCTTCGCTCTACACTTTTAATCGGATCGATGGCTTGCAATCGTTAGATTTTTTTTTTTTTTTTTTTTTTTTTTTTTTTTTTTTTTTTTTTTTTTTTTTACTCTCACTACGTTGCGATTTTCGGGTTCTCCCTCCCCCCTCTTCCTCTCCCCCTCTCCTTTCGGTACTTGCTCTTTTGATCCTGTACGTTGTAATGGAATTCCGATTGAGTTTTGCTGTTTTGAAGTTTTTTTTTTTTCTTTTTCTTTTTTATCTTACTGATATACGGTGCTTGGAGTTTATACACTCACGTGAGATTTATGTGTTTATATGTTAATCCATGGTTTAAAGTTGATGTTTATGTATTGGTATGATTTTTGACCTTGCGAGTTTATGTAGTGATATGAGATTGGAATTTTTAGTTTATAAACTGAGACTCGATTTAAAGTACTAGTTTATATAGTGATAGGCAATTTAAAGTAGCAGCTTATATTTTGCTATGGAATTTAATAGCACAGTTTATATACTAATGTAAAATGTGATGATGTAGTTTAAAATCTAAAATTAGTTTCCTAGGCTCAACTCACACACCGGATTATGCACAGTCGTTTATCACACAAATGTTGAACTTGATATCATGGCGTGGTAAGCATATAAATGACCTGGCTTCGAAGAGCCTTGTAGCCTGTATTTTTAATGTGCTGACGTCACGAGACCCGATTTTTTAAAGTCCTGTGAAGCGACCAGAAGCTGAGTCTTTTTTTTTTTTTTCTTTTTTTTTTAAACCTGTTGAGGATTTTTGTTTCTTGCGTGAAGGCAAGGGTTAGCTGTCACAAGGATTTTTTTTTTCTTATCATAAAGACGGCTTAAAGGTGAATAATGATAGTACTTGATCGTACCCACGAATAAAGAGAGAAATTCATGAATTATTGAATAAATGAATGAATAGATAGATAGATAGATATATAAATGATAGATGAAATGGAATGACAGATACCCCCTTTCTCTCTCTCTCTCTGTCTGTCTCTCTCTCTCTCTCTCTCTCTCTCTCTCTCTCTCTCTCTCTCTCTCTCTCTCTCTCTCTCTCTCTCTCTCTCTCTCTCTCTCTCTCTCTCTCTCTCTCTTTATTTCGCTCTCTCTCACTCTCTCTCCTTCCCCACTTCCCCCTTTTCCCTCCCGATACGGAGAAAAATAGTTGACAGGGGCCCCATTTCCATAACGCCGCGAAAAGAGAAAAAGTCGCCTGTTGTTTGTGACTGTCTCCCCCTCCTCCCTCTCCCCCCCCCACCTCCTCCTTTCCTCACCTCCTCCTCCCCCCCCCCCCACCTTCTCCTTTTTCCCACCTTTTCCCTCGTCACTTCACCTCCTTTCTTCCCCTTTCATTCATTTCTCCCCTCGTCCTTTCCTCCTGCTCCGTTTCCCTCTTCTCCTCTTCCTCTCCCCCTCCCGACCTCCTTCTCTTACCCCTTCCCTGTTTGTCTGTCTCTTCTAACCTTCTCTTCTCCTTCCCCTTCCCTCTCCCTATCTCTTTTTTTTTCTTCCTTCCGTCTGCTTCATTCCTCCACCTCCTTCTCTCTTCCCCCTCTCCCGCTTCCATTCTTCTCTCCCTCCCCGTCAATCTCTTTCTCTTCCCCCTCCCCTCCCCCCACCCCCGTATTCTTCTCTCCCTCCCCGTCAATCCCTTTCTCTTCCTCCTCCCCTCCGCCCCTCACCTACTTCCCCCCGCCCCCCCTCCTCCTCCCCCACCACCACACATACATACACTACAATCTGAGGTGAAAAGACGACAATTTTTTTTTTTTTTTTTTTTTTGTGGCACCTTACCTTCCACTGGGATACAATAGGGACATGCGCCACTCCCCTTCCCCCCCTTCCCCCTTCCCCCCTCACCTCCCCTCCCCCCTCGCCTTCCTTTCCTCTGGTAGACCTTCATCCTCTCTCCTCCTATGCTAGATGTCCCCCCTTCTCTACCTGGTGGCCCCCTCCCTCTCTCACCTGGCTAAAAACACCACTCCCCTGGTGGCCCCTCTGCCTCTCCCTCTTCACTGTCCCCATTTCTCACCCTCTTACCATAAACCCTAACCCACTGCTCTCCTCCATTAGACATCCCCTCCCTCTCTCCTCCCTCATTGACTAGCCTCCCCCCCCCCCGCGACAAAGTCATTATGCTTCCCCATGGAAGGAAGTGGCACTTTTTCCCTAACTCTACGGCTATTGTTATTGCAACCATTGTTATTAGAAATTTCCCCTCTTCGATGATATTGTCGTCATTAATTCCATTTCGATTCATTATTATTGCAACCCCTCGCCTCCATTGCAACGTTGATCGGAATCATTATCGTTATCGTTAGTAATATTATTATCATTATTGCCGTCAACACCTACTATCATTGTCATTGTCACCACCATCATCATCATCATTATCATCACTATCCTCGATTATCATTGTTAGTATCGCTCTCATCATCATCATCATCATTAGCATCATACTCAACGCCACAATTATGACCACTTCTACCACCACCATCACCACTATTACTACAACCATCATCACCTTCATCACCATCGTCACCACTAACAACACCATCATCTTCATCATCATCATAGTCATCATCATCATCATCACCATTACCACCACCATTCTCCATCACTACACCACCATCACCACTACCACCACGATCATCTTCATCATCATCACAGCCATCATCACATCACCACTACCACCACCACTACCACCCCCGCCATCATCATCACATCATCACTATCATCACTACCACCATCACCACCATCTATATTCTTACGACGACAAGAAAGAAGTAAAAAAACTGTTCACTAAACGCCCTCTCCTTTCCCCTCACTTCATCACACAGGCTTCAGGTGCAAATAGTTGTCTGTCATCATAACTCTGCAACATCTTGGCACCACAACACCTGCTCCTCGCACTTCGGTTTGTTGTTGTTGTTACTATTTGTTTTTTGTTTTGTTTTTTCCTTGTTTTTGGTGAGAAATTTGTTATTGTCTTTGTTTGTTGTTGTTTCTATTTGTTTTTTTCCTTGTTATTGGCAATAAATTTGTTATTGTCTTTGTTTGTTGTTGTTGTAGTTTTTAATATTTTTGTTTTTGTTCTCTCCTTCACCTCCTAAAATAACAACTGCTACTACTCCCTCTCCTCTTCCCCCTGTCCCCTTCCTCCTCATTTTCTTCTTCCCCCTCCCACTCTCCCTCCTTCTCCTTCCCCCTCCCACTCCCTCCGTCCCTCCCCTCCACCCTCCTCCTCCTCCTCCTTTTCCTCCTCTTCCTCCCCCTCCCCCTCCAACTCCTCCTTCCCTCCCTTCCCCCCTCCTCCCCCTCCCCTGCCCCTCCCCCCTTGCCCCTGTCCCTCCCCCTCCTCCTCCCCTTCCAGCTCCCCTCCAATCCCCCTCCTTCCTCCCCTCCCCCTCCTTCCCCCTGCTCCCCCCCTGCCCCCCCCCCCCTCATTCACCCTCCTCCTCCTCCTCCTTCCTCCTCCTCCTCCTCCTTCCATTACATCTTGGCACCACAAATGGCTTCCACCTGCACCTTGCACATTTCGCTTGGTGTCTGGTATTTTCGACGGATCATTTGAGAAGACACCAGATGCGTGAAAGAAAACGAGAAAGAGAGAGAGAGAGAGAGAGAGAGAGAGAGAGAGAGAGAGAGAGAGAGAGAGAGAGAGAGAGAGAGAGAGAGAGAGAGAGAGAGAGAGAGAGAGAGAGAGAGAGAGATGGAAGGAGAGGGAAAGAGAGAGAGAGAGAGAGAGAGAGAGACGGAAGGAGAAGGAAAGGGAGATAGATAGATAGAGAAATAAAGAGAGAGAGAGAGGGGGGGGGGGAGAGAAAGAGAGAGATAGAAAGAGAGAAAGACAAAGAGAGAAGAGAGAGAGAGAGAGAGAGTTAGAGAGAGAGAGAGAGAGAGAGAGAGAGAGAGAGAGAGAGAGAGAGAGAGAGAGAGAGAGAGAGAGAGAGAGAGAGAGAGAGAGAGAGAGAGAGAGAGAGAGACAGACAGAGACAGAGTGAGAAATACAGACAGAGAGAGAGAGAGAGAGAGAGAGAGAGAGTACAGTACAGGTTTACATAGGAATATAAGCATACCTACATAAAAGTAAGCTATACTTTCAGTACCTGGTAAAAGGTATAACTGGAAAATGGTGATGTAGTGCCAAAAAATACGAGATGAAAAGACTTGTCGCGGATGTCAACAAACACGAGCTCATGTTGTGATGTAAAAAAAGGAAAAGAAAGAAAGAAAAAAGTGAATAAACACGACAGAGTGAGTTTTTTTTTACGTTTTTTTTTTTTCTTGTCTTTTTTCCATCTCTGATACCTGCTTGTATATTTCCTTTTGTCGCGCTGGAGAAAAGGAAAATCTTTGTTGTTATGAAGAAAATTTATTCCTTTTTTTTTTCTTTTCTTTTTTCTTTTTTTGTATTGCTTACATGTAATTCTTATTTTTTCTTGTAAGGAGATCTTTTTTTTTCTTTTTGCAAAGGAGTAAATTGATGAAATCAAACTCTGAATAATGATGATTATTATGATAGTATGGGTGAGAATGATGATTACGATGGCGACAATGCAGAGGATATTGATGATGATGATGATGATATTGATATTGTTGATGATGATGTTGATGATGGTGATGAGGATGATGATGATGATGATGGCGATGAGGATGAGGATGAGGATGAGGATGATGATGATGTTGAATGATGATGATGATGATGATGATGGTGATGATGGCGATGATGATGATGATGATGTTGAATGATGATGTTGATAATGATGATGACGACGACCATGACTATGATGATCATAAAGATTTTGATAAATAGTAATAATTACAATGATAAAATTAATAGAACCAATGCTTATTAAAAAATGAAAGAAATAAAAGGTCGACCTCCACCGTCAAAACAGAACCAACAAAAACAAAAACAACAACATCACATACACCACACATAAAGGAATACATGCCATCACCTTTCAGCCATCATGCCGAAATGCTGACGGCTCTTGTGACGGCAGGTGTGAGTTCTGTCAAAGACCTTTTTTTCTCTTTTTTTCTCATTCTTCCTCCTTTTTTTTAAATCTCTATCTCTCTCTTTCTTTCTCTCTGTCTCTTTCTCGATTCTCTCTCTTTCACTTTCTTTCTCTTTCTGTCTGTCTAATTCTCTCTCTCTCACTTTCTCTCTCTCTCGCTTTCTCTCTCTCTCTTGCTTTCTCTCTCTCTTGCTTTCTCTCTCTCGATTCTCTCTCTCTCGCTTTCTCTCTCTCTCTCTCTCTCTCTCTCTCTCTCTCTCTCTCTCTCTCTCTCTCTCTCTCTTCTCCGTCCTCCCTCCCTCTCCCCCTCTCTCTCTATCTCTCTCTCTCCCTCTCTCCCTTTCTTTCTTTTTTCCTTTATGCGTGACAGATCTGCCTATGATCACATAGCCCCCCCTCCCCCTTCCTCCCATGTGTCTGCAGCTGGCAAACCCTTCAAGATTAGTGATAATTTCAAGCCATATTTGGAGTGTGTTTTTGGTTTATATGTTTTTGTTTTTGTTGTTGTTACTTTTCTTGTTTGTTTGTTTGTTTGATGTTCTTTATTTTCTATGATTTGGACTTTGTGATGAATAATTGCTTCTTTATTTAACTTAATCTAATGTTCATGGTTCTTGTCATTTATTGCTATTATGTTTTTTGTTTTTTTTCGATTTCATCATAGTTATCACATTCACTCATACTCGTTCACTAACTGTTGTTGGTTTTTGTTATTTTCCCTTATCTATCTTTATATATTTATTTTTATATATTTCTATCTATGTGTGGATCTAGTTCTGATTTTAGGGTATTTTCCTCATACTTTAATCTCAACATAGATCCATCCTCATTTTCATTTGTCCAAAAATGGAAAGGAAGAAGAAGAAGAAGAAGAAGAAGAAGAAAATAAACCATTACTGTCCAGGAATATTTTATTCTCCTTGGAGTTTTGATCGTAAACCCTTCTCTCTCATTGCTCCTTATTCCTCTCATTCGTCGCCTCTTATTTTATCCTCTTTCTTCCTCCTCCTCATTATCCTTCCTCATACATCCTCTCCTCATTCTTCATATCTCCTCATTCTTACTACATATCTCCCTTCATTCTCTTCGTCCCCCCTATATCCATTCTTCCTCGTCTTTACTCATTCCTCCAGTGCATTTTCCTCATTCCGGATCCTCACCCCCCCTCCTCCCCCGCCTCCACCCTCTCAAATATATTTCCACTCTAATTACTTTCTCATATTCTCCTCATTTTCTCCTCTCTCATACTCATTTCCCATTCTCCCCTCTCCCCCCCCCCCCATTTGTCCTTAGCTGAATCCTCACTTCCTCACTCTTCCCCATTCTCCCTCGTCCTCATTTCACTCCCCTCATTCCCCTCAGTTAAATCCTCTCTCCCCTCACCCTCTTCATTCCCTCAACTTTACTACCCATCTCCCCCTCACCCCTATAGTCATCCCTCCTCAACCTCACCCCCCCCCCCTCTCTATTGGCATAGCCCGCCCCCCCCCCCCCGCCCCTCTTAGCATAACCCTCTCCTCCCCCTTTTGGCAAAGCCCCCTTCCCCCCCTCAAAGGATAGCCCTCTTCTCATCTTCTTGGTATAACCGCCCCCCTCCCCCACCTCTTGGCATAGCCCCCTCTCATAGGATAGCCCCCCCCCTCTCCCACCTCTTGGCATATCCCCCTCTCATAGGATAGCCCCCCCAAAAAAAAAATAATAATAATAATAATAAAAAATAAAAAAAGGAACTTTCCTCACACGCGATCTCCCTCACGCCTCTCTCACTTCTCATCTCCTTTCGGCGCTTAGCAACTCGCACGCTCGCCTGTCATGCCTCTGCCATGCTCATCACGCACGCCTCATGTACAACACGCTCTATACACTCGTGCAACCGCATGAGGGCCTCATAAATCATGCTCGAGTAATTGCGTAAGGATCTCATGAGACACTGCTCGAGTACTCACACAAAGGCCTCGTGAGTCACGTGCTCCATACTCACATGATCAAGTTTTTTTTATGAGTTATGAGTCTTTATACGTTATGTTATCCACGCTCGAGGACTTAAATGAGGCCCTCATAAGTCACGGTTTGCACGCTCGAGCAGTTGCATTAGGACCTCATAAGTCACGCTTTACACGGTCTGGGAATCACGTGAAGACCTCATAAATCAAGGTGGAACAATAATGACTCATAAGTCACACTCGACCAATCTCATAAGGACCTCATAATTCACATTTCCCACGCGCGGGTGATCACATGAGAATCTCATAAAACATGCTATCCACACTCGTGAGATCCCATAGAAACATCTCTAACTAACATACATGTTGAAATATCCGATTTCATCCTATTCTTCCTATCATCATTCCCATCATCACTATCACTTTCATCAGGTTAAATCACCTCTCGCCCCTCATAATCCCCTCTACCTTACTTCATTCCTTATCTCTCTATCCCTTCCTCACGCACTCATTCGACGCTTCTGTCCCTCCTTTTTCCCTCGTCCATCCCTGCATCTCTCTGTTCTAATGCACGTTGCAGGTTCTGCTTGAGTGAGTCCCATGTACAGACGGTGCTCGTCGGTTGCTGGGAATATCTTCGAGATTAAAGAATAAATAGATGATTAAGATAGATAGATAAATGGGTGGATAAGGATGGAAAGATGGAAATTAGATAGATAGATAAGGATGGGAAGATGGAAATAGATAGATAGATAAGGATGGAAAGATGGAAATAGATAGATAGATAAGGATGGGAAGATGGGAATATATAGATAGATAAGGATGGGAAGATGGGAATAGATAGATAGATAGATAAGGATGGAAAGATGGGAATAGATAGATGGATAAGAATGGAAAGATGGGAATAGATAGATAGATAAGAATGGAAAGATGGGAATAGATAGATAGATAAGGATGGAAAGATGGAAATAGATAGATAGATAAGGATGGAAAGATGGAAATAGATAGATAGATAAGGATGGAAAGATGGAAATAGATAGATAGATAAGGATGGAAAGATGGAAATAGATAGATAGATAAGGATGGAAAGATGGAAATAGATAGATAGATAAGGATGGAAAGATGGAAATAGATAGATAGATAAGGATGGAAAGATGGAAATAGATAGATAGATAAGGATGGAAAGATGGAAATAGATAGATAGATTAGAATGGAAAGATGGGAATAGATAGAAAGATAAGGGTAGAAAGCTGGAAATAGATAGATAGATAAGGATGGAAAGATGGAAATAGATAGATAGATAAGGATGGAAAGATGGGAATAGATAGATAGATAAAGATGGAAAGATGGAAATAGATAGCTTTGTAAATATATGATTAGATATATGAATAACCTAACCGGGCATTTAGAATTCTATATATACAATTAATAAATGGTTGAATCACTGATAGATAGATAGTCAAATGAATAAATACATAAATAAATAAATGAAATTGAGAAGAGAGGAGAGAAAGAGGATGTAAATGGAA
>BOPN01000983.1:220000-227500 GCA_017312705.2 Penaeus japonicus
CTTCTCCCCCTCTTCCTTCGCCTCCTATTCCTCTTCCTCCTCTTCCTCTTCTCTCATTTTTCCCTTCGTTACATTATTCTTTCCACGCTCTTTAACCTCCCCGTTCACCTCGCTTTCATCTTGTCATCAATAACCTTTGCTATCACATCCTTCCTTCCTCTTCTTTTTTTTCCTCCTCCCTCTTCCTCCTCTGTTATCTGATCCTCTCTCTTTCCTCCTCATTTTCCACTCACCTCTCTTTTCCCTCCTCTGATCCTCTCTTCTCTTTCTTCTCTCCTTCCTCCTCTCTTTTCTCTCTTCTTCTTCTTCTTGTTCTACCTTTGTCTTATCTCCTCTCTTTCCCTCATCCTCTCCCTCCTTTTCTTCCCTTCTTCCTCTGTTCTCCCTGCCCCCTCCTATCCTATACCTCTCCTCCCTTTTCTCCTTTCTCATATTTTTCCTCTCTTCCTCTCTCACCTCTCCTCTTTCTTTCTTTCTCTCCCTCCCTCCCCTCTCCCTCCCTCCCCCTCTCCTCTCCCTCTACCTCCCTCCTCATCTCTCCCTCCCTCCCTCCCCTCTCCCTCCCGCTCCCCTCCCCCTTCCTCTCCCTCCCTCTGCCTCCCCTTCCCCCTCTTCCTCCTCCTTTTCCCTCACCCTCTCCTTCTTTTCCACATTTCTTCATCGTCTCTCCTTGGATCACTTACCGATTGGTCGCTCATATCCTGGCGCATCGCAGTGGACTCAACAACTCTCTTCATACTCCAACATTCCTTCTTTTTGTATTTTCTTTTCGTTTTCTTATCTTTTCCTTATCTTTTTTTCTTGTAAGATGACGACTGAGAACCCTCGCCGCTCTCAATAAAGTCCATTAAGATGAGCACTTTACATCCAGACGTTTTTCACCATCTTCTAGCTTTCCTCCCCTTCTTGCTCTCTCTCTCTCTCTCTCTCTCTCTCTCTCTCTCTCTCTCTCTCTCTCTCTCTCTCTCTTTACCTTTACATTTACATTTCCTTTTCCCATTCTCATTCTCTCTCCCTCTCTATCTCTCTCCCTCTCCCTCGCCTTTCCCCAATTCTTTCCTTCCTTCTCTCCTCGATTTCTCTCCCACTCTCCCTCTTTCTCTCTCTCTCCATACCCCTTTATTTCCAGATTTCCCCCCCCCTACCTCCCCCCTTCCCCATCCACTCCTTCTTCTCCTTCCATTCTTCCCTTTTCTTCCTCTCCAATTCCCCCTCCTACCCTATCCCCTCCTTCTTTCCTTTCCCTCGCTTTCCCTCTGTCCACCCTCCCTCCTTCCCCTACCCCTCCCTCCCCGCCCCTACCCTCCCTCCCTTCCCCTACCCCCTCCCCTCCCCCCCACCTTGCCCCTATCCCTCCCCCCCACTCCCCCCCCGCCTCTCTCTCTCTTTTTCACCCTCTCTTTTGCCTCTTATATCGCCAAAGTGTCTGTTTCCTTTAACACATATATCTCCAAGAGTCTTAAAACTTAAGGTGGGTTAGATCGTTCGTTTTCCATATTTCAACGGCCGTAAGTTTTCTCCCGAGGTGGGCGCAGCTGCCCTTCGGCGTTGGTGTATTAGGTCAGGGGCGTGGAGTGGGCAGGATGGTGGGTGGGTGGGTGGGTTATGGGGTTGTGTTGTTGGTGGGTGGGTTATGGGGTTGTGTTTGGTGGGTGGGTGGGTGGGTTATGGGGTTGTGTTGTTGGTGGGTGGGTTGTGAGTTGTGTTTGGTGGGTGGATGGGTGGAGTTATGGTGTGTTGTTGGTGGGTGGGTTATGGATTGTGTTTGGTGGGTGGGTTATGGGGTTGTGTTGTTGGTGGGTGGGTTATGAGGTTGTGTTTGGTGGGTGGATGGGTGGGTTATGGGGTTGTGTTGTTGGTGGGTGGGTTATGGGGTTGTGTTGTTGGTGGGTGGGTTATGGGGTTGTGTTGTTGGTGGGTGGGTTATGGGGTTGTGTTTGGTGGGTGGATGGGTGGGTTATGGGGTTGTGTTGTTGGTGGGTGGGTTATTGGGTTGTGTTGTTGGTGGGTGGGTTATGGGGTTGTGTTTGGTGGGTGGATGGGTGGGTTATGGGGTTATGTTGTTGGTGGGTGGGTTATGTTGTTGGTGGGTGGGTTATAGGGTTGTGTTGTTGGTGGGTGGGTTATGGAGTTGTGTTGTTGGTGGGTGGGTTATTGGGTTGTGTTGTTGGTGGGTGGGTTATGGGGTTGTGTTTGGTGGGTGGATGGGTGGGTTATGGGGTGGATGGGTGGGTTATGGGGTGGATGGGTGAGTTATGGGGTTGTGTTGTTGTTGGGTGGGTTATGGGGTTGTGTTGTTGGTGGGTGGGTTATGGGGTTGTGTTTGGTGGGTGGATGGGTGGGTTATGGGGTGGATGGGTGGGTTATGGGGTGGATGGGTGAGTTATGGGGTTGTGTTGTTGTTGGGTGGGTTATGGGGTTGTGTTGTTGGTGGGTGGGCCATGTAGGGGGAAGGGCAAGGGGAGTGTAGTGATTATGCATTGGGGATTTAGTGGGTGGGCAGGGTGTGGGTGATAGGAGGGGGGCAGAAATGGGTGTATATGAAGGAGTAATGGAGGTTGGATTGTCATGGTGGAAGGAGGTTAGGGAGAGGAGAGCAGTAGAGGGGTGGGGGGGGGAGGAGATTGGGATGGGAGGAATCCTCTTCGGAGTTAGGGGGGGGGGGTAAGGAGTAGGAGTTAGGGGGGGGGTAAGGGGTAGGAGTTAGGGGGGGGTAAGGGGTAGGAGTTAGGGTGGTGAGGTATAGGCAAGGGTGGATAGTGTATTGTCTGAAGGGGGAGTAGGGGAGTAAGGGCGTGTTAATTTTGGATAGATAGACAGGATGGATGGTTCGCGCGGGCGTACCTGTGTGTGTGTGTGTGTGTGTGTGTGTGTGTGTGTGTGTGCGTTTATGTCTGTGTGTAGGTGTGTGTGTCTCCATGTGAGTGTGTGAGGTTAGTGCCCACGGCGGAGATGAAACGTGATGCAACACCCACCACGCATGCAATACTGAATCATAACAATAGTTTAATGTTTTTTCTCCCTAACATGAAAAATAAACAAAACAAATACAATAATAAAGATAAAAATAAAAATACATAACAACACATAGGGAAGCATCTACGCAACCAACAACAGTACAACAATAATAGGGTGATGAAAGTGGTATAAAACAGCTGGTGTAGGAATGAGGAGAGAAGCTGGTGCTGCAGCCTTGGTTCTCGTGCTCGGAAGGACCCAGGGGGGTGATCAGTGTCTTAGCTCAGGATGGTCGACTGCGCACTTTCAGTCTCGCATGTATTATTATTATTATTTTTTTTTCATTTTCGTCTTTTCATTCGTCTCTTTTTTTTTCTGGGGGGGGGGGGGGATGGGAATGGGTGGATGTGTGGGTGAGAGGGGGGGGGGTGAGAGGGTTGTACTCAAACCCAGTATGTGGGTTTTAATGTTGTTTATATCATTCTCTCCCTCTTTTTTCTCTCTCTTTATCTTCGTCTCCTTCTCCCCCCTCCCCTCTCTCTCTGTCTCTTTCTCTCTCTCTTTCTCTTTCTCTCTCTCTTTCTTTCTCTCACTGTCTCCCCTCCCCTCTCTCTCCCTCTCTCTCGCTCTTTATCTCTCTCTCTCTCTCTCTCTCTCTCTCTCTCTCTCTCTCTCTCTCTCTCTCTCTCTCTCTCTCTCTTTCATTCACCTCGCACAGCCTCTTCTGTCTTCCCATCAACATTCCTTGTCTATCCATTTTCTTTCCCTTCATCAATTGATCATTCTCTTTTTCCTCGTATTATTGCTTTGTCTCTCCTCTCCTTCTCCCCTCTTTCCCTCTCTTTCTCTCTCTCTTTCTCTTTCTCTCTCTCTTTCTTTCTCTCACTGTCTCCCCTCCCCTCTCTCTCCCTCTCTCTCGCTCTTTATCTTTCTCTCTCTCTCTCTCTCTCTCTCTCTCTCTCTCTCTCTCTCTCTCTCTCTCTCTCTCTCTCTCTCTCTCTCTCTCTCTCTCTCTCTCTCTCTCTCTCTTTCATTCACCTCGCACAGCCTCTTCTGTCTTTCCATCAACATTCCTTGTCTATCCATTTTCTTTCCCTTCATCAATTGATCATTCTTTTTTTCCTCGTATTATTGCTTTGTCTCTCCTTCTCTCCTTCTCCCCTCTTTCCCCTCGTGCACTAACGTCATCTATCTTCTCATCCTCTTTGGTTCCTTTTCCTCCTTCCTTCTCTGTTCTTGTTTTTTTCTTTCTTGTCATTCTCTCGCTTCTCCCCTTCTTCTATATTGTTGTAGTCATTATCATAATTACTCGTGATGTATCTGTTATCGTTGTAATTATCAGCGTCATTATTACTTTCATCAGTGTCATTATTTGGGGATCATTTTCATTAACGTCATTAGTGTTTTTGATATCTATTCGTTATTAATATTATCATTTCTCTTTTGATTTTCATATCTTCCTCTTCGTTTATTTAATTTTTGTTCTTTATATCTACTTCTTGTTCTTCTTCCTCCTTCCCCTCTCCCTCTTCCTCGGCTTTGTCTTCGTCTTCCTCTTCATCATCCTACTCTTCCTCCTCTTCCTCCTCTTCCCTCCCTCCTTCCCTTCCCCTCCTCTTACAACCTTCTACTCCTACTTCCTCTCTTCCCTCCCTCTTCTTACCTACCCATCCTCCTCGTCCTCTTCCCGTTTCTACTTCCTCCTCCTTCTTCCCCTCTTCCCCCTACTATTCTTCCCCTCGCCTCCTCCCCCTCTCCCTCCCCTTGTCCCTCCCCTCCCTCCTTTACCACAATTTTATCAAGGTTCCTTCTATTGATCCTTTTTTCTTCCATCCTTCCTTACACTCGAGCATCTGCCTACACACGGAAAATTTATGAATGATACTAATGTTATTGTCAATAATTCCCGAGTCCGAAATAGCAATGACTCAGAATAACAATGAAAGAATTGATTGGACACGGGTGACGTCATGCAAAGACGTTCCGAATGTCACGTTAGAGTCTCGTAAATGACGAGAGTAATAATAGCAATGATAATGATAGGATATTGAAGATGATAATTGAACAATGATGATGGTGATGATGGTGATGGGGATGATAATGGTGATGGTAATAAAGATAATGATCAAATAAAGATAATGGTGATGAAAAGGTGATGATAATGATGAGACGAACTACAATGGTAATTAGAGTAGTAATGAGAATGAGAATGCAATTGATTGTATTAATCGTTACAGTGAAAAAGGAGGAGGGAAAGGAGTTGAAGGAGGATGGGGGAGAAAATAGGAAGAAGATGAACATAAAGTAGGAGGAGGAGAAAAAAGAGTGGTTAGAAGGAGGAAGATGAACAGAAAGTAGGAGGAAGGAAAGGAAAAGAAGGAGGTAGAAGGAAGAAAAAGAGAAGAAGGAAGGAGGAAGATGAACAGAAAGTAGAAGGAAGAAGAGGAAAAGAAGTAGGTAGGAGGAGGAAGATGAACAGAAAGTAGGAGGAGGAGGAAAAGGAGTAGAGAGATGGAGGAAGAATAGGAGGAGGTAGGAGAATAAGGACCTGGAGGTGGAGGAAGACGAGGAAAAGAAGCAAAAAGGAAGGAGGAGAAAGAGGTGGACATAATGTGGCAAGGAAGAATCACATGTGCGTAAGATTATTACATAAAAGCTCCAATAATACAGTATTGTTATGCAATAAACCTCCAGGATGTACTGGTTCACGAGATTGCATATATCACGTGATGCAGTTGTGACTCACTCTGCTTGGCAACCTGCAAACTGCCTCCTGGGACGCTCTCTCTCTCTCTCTCTCTCTCTCTCTCTCTCTCTCTCTCTCTCTCTCTCTCTCTCTCTCTCTCTCTCTCTCTCTCTCTCTGTCTATCTATCTATCTATCTATCTATATACATACACACACACATGATATATATATATATATATATATATATATATATATATATATATATATATATATATATATATATATATATATATATATATATCCACTCTCTCTCGATCATCATTAATACAAAGAAGCAAAACAAGGAGAACAAAAAATAAAGAATCGCCTTCTTAACATAAGAAAGAAACGAAGGATAAATAAGAAACGAAGAGAAAGAAGAAGAAGAAAAAAAATCGTTCTCGAACATCGAACTATATTCCCACATCTTTACTTTCGGTTCATTCCCTTTAAGTAACCATTGCCAGGTGCCATTCCCCTGAAGGAGTTTCTTTCAGTAAGTCGTTCTGAAAATGTCTTTGGTCGTGTAGAGAGACTCTGAAGAGGCTGGAGAAGATAGTGAAGATGGTGAAACTCAGTGGTGAAGAAGGTACTGTGTGGATTGTGAACGAGAGGAAATGAGAATAGACTGTGAACTAGAATAGGTGGTAGGAGGAAGAAGGAAAGAAGGAGGGGGAAAGGGGAAGGGGAGGGGGAGAGGGGAAGGGGAGGGGGAGGGGGAAAGGGGAGGAGAGGGGAGGGGGAGGGGGATAGGGAGGGGAAGGGGAGGGGGATAAGCGATAAGCTCTTCCTCGAGCCTTTCCATTCACTCTCTCATTTATCCTACTCTTACTTTCGTCTTCTCTTCTCACAGGCATACGTACACACACACACACAATCACACCCTACGCTGAATCACGTTCACACTAACACACACACACACACGCACCCGCACCCCCCCCCCCCCCCCACACACACACACACACCACCCGATGCATCACCCACCAAACATCTCCCTCCCTCCCTCCCGTCTCCGCGACCCTGTGTGACACCGCCACGCATCCCAGCATCCCGTCCCCTCCGCAGCCACCGTCATTACATATATCCCGGAATGTGACTATTACAACAGGAGCAGCTGGCGTACCTACATTACTTGCAGGTCAAGCTTGGGTTAAGTGCCTCGTTATAGCCCTGTTTACTCCCCCGGCCTCAACTCTAATGTCTTCAGCCTCGTGGTAATTCCCTTCGTCGGGGACTTGTGTCTTAATGGAGGGTGCCTGGTGCCAAGGGCCGACGGCGGGGGGTCGCGGGTAAACATCACGGACGGACTGGACTGGTGGGTTGAGGGAGCGGTGGGCAGTGGGTAGTGGGTGAGGGAGTGTTTGGCAGTGGGTGAGAGATTGGTGGGCAGTGGGTGAGAGAGTGTTTGGCAGTGGGTGAGGGAGTGTTTGGCAGTGGGTGAGGGATTGGTGGGCAGTGGGTGAGGGAGTGTTTGGCAGTGGGTGAGGGAGTGTTTGGCAGTGGGTGAGGAATTGGTGGGCAGTGGGTGAGGGAGTGATGGGCAGTGGGTAAGGGAGTGGTGGGCAGTGGGTGAGGGAGTTATTAGCAGTGGGTGGTGCGTGAAGGAGTGGTGGGTAGAGAGTGGTGGGTGGGGGAGAAGTGGGCGGTGGGTGGAGGTGCAAGCGGGGGGTGGACGTTGGGTGAAGATAAGGTGAAGGGTGGGCAATGGGTGGTGTGCGTTGGGGGTGGGGTGGGGGCGGTGGGTAGCAGGCGAAGTATGGAAAATCAGAGGGCGAACGGGCGGTGTGGGTTTCATGTGGGGGAGCGGTGGACAGGT
>BOPN01000983.1:250000-252500 GCA_017312705.2 Penaeus japonicus
GTGCCACTGCTTGTGTGCAGCTATACACGGAAATGAAAAATAAATAACATACACGTTGCTCGAAGCTTGTATGTTTATTCATGTGTTTCTACGGATGTAAATGTACATATCCGCTGTGACATATAAATGTGTGCATGTGTAGATAGTTGCGCAATTCATTTCTGTATTTATGGAGGCGCTGCAATCATCTTCAATCATGTTAATCCCCGCGTGGATATTGCAAGACAGCTTAATAACAATAATCCTGTTGGAAACAAGATTCGAAACGTGTTCACAATCAACTCTATGATGAACTGTCTTGTACATTTAGCACGTCGCTCGGCCACGCCCAGTGATCCAAGCCCAACCAATCATGAGCGAGAATAACACTATATTGATTCCCATTGGTCTGTTTCGTTTTGTTCTTTCTTTTGGCAACATAACTGAATGCGTGAGAGTAAGACTGTCGTGTCTATGAGAGAGAGAGAGAGAGAGAAGGGGAGAGAGAGAGGAGAGAGAGAGAGAGAGAGAGAGAGAGAGAGAGAGAGAGAGAGAGAGAGAGAGAGAGAGAGAGAGAGAGAGAGAGAGAGAGAGAGAGAGAGAGAGAGAGAGAGAGGGGAGGAGAGAGAGAGAGAGAGAGAGAGAGAGAGAGAGAGAGAGAGAGAGAGAGAGAGAGAGAGAGATAGAGCGACAGAGAGACAGACAGACAGACAGACGGATAAAGAGAGAGACAGAGAGAAACAAACCAATAGACAGAAAAAAATATATATGAAAAAGACACACGTAATGAAATTATTCCAAGACTTAAAAGTTTGTTGTGGACACTGAAGTTCTCAAACGCTCAAGGACCACCGCTCAAGTGTCAAGTTCGACTTCAAAGCGCGTGCTGTTCCTGAGGGCAGTTTTTTTTTTTTTTTTTTTTTTTTTTTTTTTGAGTGGCGGATGTAGCGATAGGTGGAAAGCTTGTGAAGGGGCTGCCTGTATCTCAGAGACTTCGGCAAGACGGGAGCTGGAAATTATTTTATTTATTTTTTTTCAGAGGAGGTGCTGCTGTAGGAGTATTAGTAGGAGTTGCAGTAGGAATAAAAGTAATAGAAATAGTAAAAGTAGTAGCAGTAGAAATAGTAGTAATGGTACTATATAAGTAAAATAAAAAATGATTATCATAATAATGATGACAAAAAAATCTAATAATGATAATGATGATAATAATGATGATCATAATGATGATGATCACAATAATAGTAATAATGATAATAGTTAGGATGATAATAGCAATGTAATGAAAAAAATAACAAGAATGGTAATGATAATGTGAAAACAATGATGAAAATAATATGATAATGATAATAATAATGATAATGATAGTAATAAAAGTAATAATAATAATAACAATGATAATGATGATAACATTGATAATAATAATAATGATAAGAAAAATAATGATAATGGAGATAAGTGTAGTGATGATAATGATAATAATAACAATGATAATTATGATAATAACAATAACGATAAAATTATAGTGACAATGATGATAATAGCAATAAGGAGAATGAATATAGAAAAACAGAATATTGTAAACAAGACAAACAAAAATCACAATGGCTCGATATAACACAACTTACACCTTTAACCGCGTGTCCCTAGTAACACCATAACAAAACCATACTTTGAATTCTAACTAGGTAATACAAGTCATATTTAAAAAAAAAAAAAAAAAAAAAAAAAAAACAAAAAAAAAAAAAAAAAAAAAAAAAAAAAAAAAAAAAAAAAAAAAAAAAAAGTCACACAACTCTCGGAATACTACTACTAATAATAATGATACTACTACTAATAATAATGATAATAAAAAACAAACAAACGTGAGCCACACAACTCTCAGAATCTGTGCTTGGGCATCAGAACACAGTAGAACCAATCATATACCTAACCATATATGACTATTTAAAACTACCACAAACATTCTACCTTGAACGACAATATAGCATGATGTATTTGGTTGTCCCAAACTACAAGCAAGAGTACGTTGGAGTTTACACAAGCATTTGAAAGATCAGGAACATTGTTAAAGAAAGGGACAAGTTAGCACGACTCAACGCTCTGTAGCATATTTGCTAACAAGAGAAAGATAGAGAGAAGATCATGAAAGAAAAGCCATACTTGCCTGATACAGTGTGTCCCTTAATTTAAAAAAATAGATCAAATATATTGGGACAGGACTTCAAATACTTGTGGGATAAAAGATAAATAAATTGAAAAATTCATGAATGAATAAATAAATTGGGTCCCAAGATCCAAGTTTCTGTCAGATTTATGATGATTGGCACGCCGATTATTATACTATGCAGTGAATTCACAACATGATGATGATGATAAGAGTAATGATAACAACAATAACAATAATAGCGATGATAATAGGGATAATAATACTGCTAAATCACCAACTTATTTTCAATATTATCAACATTATCATCATCAACCACACCATCATCATCATTATCATCATCATCATCGTCAT
>BOPN01000983.1:262500-265000 GCA_017312705.2 Penaeus japonicus
GTGCGATGATATATTATGATCATGCACACACACACACACACACACACACACACACACACACACATACACACGCACGCTACACGCACACACACACGCTACACGCACAAACACACTCACACACACACACACACACACACACACACACACACACACATACACGCTACACGCACAAACACACTCACACACACACACACACACACACACACACACACACACACACACACTAACACACACACACGTGAGTGAATATACTGTATATATCTGTTTATTCAGTATCTTTATTTACTATCTGACTTCTTGAAAGTAGAAAAAACAAAGGAAATGCCAACAACTTTTGCTTGGTCTCCCTTGACACCTTGACGACACGTGTCAAGATAATCAAGTCAAGTCCAGATCTCACCTGTTCATCGACGAGGCGGTTGTCGTAGTGAGGGTTACACTCCTCCTTGCTGACGAAGGGGATCTGGACCTTCTGCAGGATCTGGGTGTCCGGGCCTCTCTCGGTGGTGCCCCAGCCTGCTACGGTCACCTCCCGCCCGTCGAGGAAGCCGCTGATGTCCAGGCCGGTGGGCGGGATGCAGATGGGCTGCACGTAGTCTGTGGAAACGAGGCGGGCGGACGGGTTTAGGGAATGCTTTTATTTGTATATGTTGGTTTATGTATTCTGTATTTTTATGAGGAGAGATGCAGACCATTTCACTTAAACATATATAATTTCATATAGCATAAAGGGATGATGATGACGAGAGAAAGAAAGGAAGCTGGATGGAGGGGGGTGGGGGGTGGAAAGAGGCGGGGGGGTGGGGGGGGAAGAGTTAGAAAAGTAAGAAGAAAAGGAAAATGAAGAGAAGGAGTGACGGGGGTGATGGGAGGGTAGTGGTGGTGGTGGTGGGGGCTGAGGTGGGGGTAAGGGGGGGGGGGGCTGGTGATGGCGAGAGCGACCACAACACAACCATAATGAAGCGCACTTCCTCGGGGGAAATTCGGTGCAGCAAAGTGTACCTCCGTGACCATAATGTGGCCCTTTGTCTTAGCGAGAAAAGCGGAGGAGAAGGAAGTAGGAGACAAGGAGGAAGAAGAAGAAGGAGGAGGTGGAAGAGGAGGAGGAGGAGGAGGAGGAGGAGGAGGAGGAGGAGGAGGAGGAGGAGGAGGAGGAGGAGGAGGAGGAGGAGGAGGTGGAGGAGGAAGTGGAAGAGAAGGAGTAGGAGGAGAGGAAGGAGGAGAAGAGGAGGATGAGTAGGAGGAGGATGAGTCGGAGGAGGAAGAGGAGGAAGAAGAAGAAGAAGGAGGAGGAGGAAGAAGAAGAAGGAGGAGGAGGAGGGGGAAGAGGAGGAGGAAGTGGAGGAGAAGGAAGTGGAGGAAGAGGAGAAGGAGGAGGAGGAAGAGAAGGAGGAAAAGAACGAGAAGGAGGAGGTGGAGGAAGAGGGGGAGGAGAAAGGAGACAAGGAAGAAGAAGAAAGAGGCGGGTGAAAAGGAGGAGTAGAAGGAGGAGAGGGAAGGGCAGGAGGAGGAGGAAGAACTGGAGGAGATGGATAAGGTAGGAGGAGGTAGAGGAGGAAGAGGACGAGGAGGGGGAAGAGGTGGAAGAGGAGAAGGAGAAAAAGAATAAGAAAAGAAGAAGGAGGAGAAGAAGAAGGAGGAGTAGGAGGAGTAGGAGGAATTGGAGGAGGAGAAGGCGGAAGAGAAAGAAAGAAGAAGAAGAAGAAGAAAAAAAAAAGAAACAGAGGAATGAAGTACGGAGGAAAAGGAGAAACAAGAGGAATAAGAGGAAAAGAGAGAGATACAGAGGATGACGAAGACGAAGAACTGGAGATCTAGATAGAAGAAGAGAAGAAGCAGGAAGAAGAGAAAGAAGAGGAAGAAAAGGAGGAGGAGTTGGAGGAGAAAGAAGAGGAAGAAGGAGAAGAGGAGGAGGAGAAGGAGGAGAAAGAAGAGAAAGAAGAAGAAGAGGGGGAGGAGGAAGAGGAGAAAGAAGAGAAAAAAAAGAGGAGGAGGAGGAGAAAGAAGAAGAAGAAGAGGGGAGGAGAAGGAGGAGAAAGAAGAGAAAGAAGAAGAAGAGGGGGAGGAGGAGGAGGAGAAAGAAGAGAAAGAAGAAGAGGAGGAGGAGGAGAAAGAAGAGGAAGAAGAAGAAGAAGAGGAGGAAGAGAAAGAAGAAGAGGAGGAGGAGGAGAAGGATTTTGTGGTTATGATGATGCCCGGATGTAGAGATCTCTCAGTGGAGGAGGAACGCGATGGTGGATGATGCCTCTGGGTGGTAGGTAGTGGTAGGGACGGGGGCGGGGGGGTGGGGTGGGGGGATCTTGGTGATGCTTGATGCTTTTGGAAGAAGTGGCGTGTGCTGGCGGAGGTCGAGGAGGTAGCTTTACAACAGGGAAGAGGAGGCGTGAAGTCTTTTACGCGCTAGTAATAACATTTTTTTTTTTATAAGGTGCCTCCATGTACTAGGTAAGCTCGTCTATATTCCACGATGTAATAGAGGTAAACAAGACGATGTGACGTG